>CAJUYI010003506.1:0-22965 GCA_910591695.1 Galerucella pusilla | reverse complement strand
AAGACAAACCTCTTGCGTAGTGGCTGAAATACCGATACCTTCTCCACACCCATTTATATATATATATATATATATATATATATATATATATATATATATATATAAATATATATGTATATATATATACATTTGTATTTTTTCCATTTGGATATGTGTTTGTTCGTTTATTAATTCCTCCTCTTCATGGTCTTCGCCTACTCCTAGTAATTATTTTCCACCTTTCCATTATTTGGGTATCTTCCATTATTATTTCTTCATTTCTGTTTTTCATCCTTGTAGTATCAATCTTCAGACCCGTGATAACTTTATTATTCTTTTTTACTCCCTTCCCCAACCACTAGACCCTTTTGTTCATCTGCAATAATTTATCATTAATTTTTTTGTTTTCATCTGTTAGTGAGAGGTTTTCTTATCTGAGTATTTTGTTCTCCTCTCGTATCTGTTTTATCTCCTCTTCAATTTCAGACTGCTCTTGACTAATTTTTCCTTGATCTTTTTCCATCTCAGTTATCATGTCTATTAATAGATTTATTTTTTCTTCATATTTTTTATTTGTTTTGGCTGGTGTCCTTGTATTAGATATCTCCTATCTAGCTCTTTTCTTCCTCCCATCATATGTGGAATAGTCGTCGCTATCCATTTTTCCAAATTTTTTCATTTTTTTTATTTTATTTTTTTTTTCAATTTTTCCAAGCTACTTTTAGAGATGTTCTTAGTTAGCGTAAAAAGCTAGCCCAACTCAACGGTTCAGAAGCTTTCGCTTTGATCCAACTTCCACCTTCCGATTTTCTGCACAATCCGGCAACACCGATAGGAATTCCTACCTATCGCCAACTAATTACTACCATTGACTAAAAAATAGCTATTTTTTAGTCAATGTTACTACTATCAACTAATCACTAATATCGACTGACCACAAGTTTTCAGTTATTATGTCTCTCTCTTACAATTGTTTTATTCCTTGTCCCTTAAGCATGCCAGTAATTTAGGCTTACTGGTTTTCCACTGTGTAACACATTCACAGAATTTTAAATGAAGTTATGAAGTCCCAGTTTTTGAGATTTCTATAGACGTTATTTGAAATATTATATATTCACCAATTTGTGCCTCGTTGCCAAGTCCATATCCGTAATTAATATCTCTTTTTGTTTAGTTTGTTGTATTGCTTACACATCTAATTCGTATTTTCGTATTTCATTGATCAAGTGTTTTATGGCCCCCTCCTCAAAAGTACCTCTCACTTTACAACTTCCTATTCTCATTCCATATTGTCTTCCCTTTCTTTTCCTCCAGTGCCGGAGTTCATCTTGAGTAGTTGCTTCTCTGTAATATTTTTTTTGTACTAATCTTAATTTTTTTGCATTTCCTTGTCCACGGTTATACATCTCAAACTTCCTGCATAATCACAAATCATGTCAGTCTGACAGAATAATCCTGATTATTTTGAAGTACTTATAGTATTACTACTGATTATATTACTCGTAATTCCCGTATAAAACGAAATTTATTACGGAGCAGAAATCAACACAGCTTTCCAGTATACTTATTTTAAGAAATTTTATGAAATAAAATGTTTCCTATAAAATATGCAAATTTCTCGACAAGATTTGATTCAATTTATTCAAAGTTTTTTTTGGGGTAATGAAGTATAAGCTTTTTTTGAAAACTTTTTACACCATTCATTTATTCTTTTTCAATTCGTCGTTGTTTCATGGTCATTTGTTTCTTAATTCAGTACAGTCTAATTATTTAATCAATGAACCCTTTCCCATATTTTGGATTTATTGTTACGTTGTACCTATTCGTTTTAATGTTCCCCTGAGCTAGCCCTTCCATTTGATATTCATACTGTGCTAGTGCAGACAAAATAACTGGTCCGCCATATTGGATGATCCGCTATATTGGAATTTGAATGACTCACATAGCTAAGCATGCATTGTCATCCAAAATAAGCTTGTATACCAAAGTTCAGCTCAATCGGCTGGAGATAACTGATTCAAAATTGTGTTGCAAGATTCCACCCGGGTACATTTGCATTCTTTCATACATTGCAAGTTAAATAAAAGCATGCATAAATAAAAAAAGCATATATATAATACTTTATATACTTACCAGTTTTAACCAAATATTAGTGATAAGCAGCTGATTCTTTTCATCCTGGAATAGAGTAGAATAGATATTTAATAATATCCGTATTTTTGGCAGGTATTATGTTTGTTTCAATTGAATGGTTGATGAAACATGCACAGTACTCATGTCACATTGCAAAAATGATATAGTAATATTTGTATTCATGGTCTGCGCGCAGCAGTCTAGGTCTAAAATAAAGAAAGGTTGAGGGCGATAAAAGAAATGTTATTGAAAATTGGGCCTGAATACTGAAAGGTTGAGAAACGCTGGCTTAGTGGATATTCATGAAAATTGATTACCAACAATCTCAAGATTACACAGTTGAGGAGTATCCAGTAAAGGTGAGTGTTTCATATTTTCATAGGTCTAAAAATATATACACTTAATTTTTTTGACATAAAGCAATGGCTTAAGTATCTTTGAAACGCCATATCCATCATCTCTGTTGCCACAAAGGTTTCGCCAAAATTCGGTGACTTGGGTTTCTTCATTAAAAAACTTTATTTCTAAAAGCAACTTTAATACATCAAAAACAAAATAAGCAAAGTTCAGTGAACTGAATTATAATTTTAATGCCACGCCAATGAATCCGTTCCCTATATTAGCTCATACAGGTTTCTTTGCTGGCTGGTTGTAGAAGTCTTCTGGAGTCATTTGGGGTCTTCTATACAGTTTCTGCCTTCTGTGGTCCAGCGTCTCACAGTTGCATAATATGTGGAGAGTTGTTTTGGTGTCTTTTTGCATCTTTTGCAAGTAAGGTCGCCGTTATACAGCCCTATTTTGTTCAGGTGCTCCTTTGTGGGAAAGTGACCCGTAAGAAACCCCGTTATGGTGCGTAGTTTGTTCCTGCTCATTGAAAACAGTTCTTTCGCTACTTTTTCTGATGGTTTTCTTATGAATCTATAGTTACGAAATTACAATGCCATGAGACCTACAGTTAACTGCGATACCTTCAATAAGAGTTCTAATGTTATCTATAATGCACTTGTGAACTCATATGATTATATTTTCTCAGTTTCTTTCTAACCATTGTTATAAATGGATGTATTTTCAATTAGTCGTGGAAATTTGGCAATAATTCGGTTTTGTCGGATAACAGTGGGTTTCGGGACTTCCACGTTTCAACGTCTTTATCGTGACTCTGTGAAACCTACCCATTTGTTTTGTTGTTTTCTTGAAATAATTGCTTAATGCTTTTCCCGATATAACATCAAGGATACATTCTCGATTAGCGTAAGTTATAAGGCTGTTGTAGCGGGCTGTTTTCTAAGTTATGTCTTTTTCCCACTTTTGCAGTTTCCTGAAGATGTAAATAAATATTTACGAAAGCTTGGAAATCTAAAAAGAGTTCACTTTTCCTCCATTATTGCTGCTTACCTCAATATTTGTTTGTTTGTGTCCTAATTGATCAGCAACGATCACAGAATGTTACGGCATTAGAAGAATAACCTTCAATTTTATTAAGAATTACTTAATTAATAGAGTACAATTCGTGAACATTGATGGGGTCATCAGCGATTCCAGAAAAATCACCTGTGGAGACTCTCTCTCTCAAGGGACAGTCCTTGGACCAATTCTTTTCCTATTATATATAAATGATTCACTTTCTTATCCAACAAAGGGAAAAGTTATTAGTTTTGCTGATGATACGGCAATGTTTTATAAATGCTCAAAAAGGTTTTAAAACAATGGTAGACTGGTTTAACTACAATAAACTTACTATGAATGTTACAAAAACCAAATACATGTCTTTCACATCCTATGAAACAGGACTTCCAAACTTGGGACCTCTTTCTGTTGAAAACACTTCAATACCAGAAACAGATAGAATCAAGTATCTAGGAATTGCTTTAGATCGACACCTTAGGTGGAATTTACACATTAATGCCTTACTACAAAAACTAAGAGGTTTTCTTGGCAGATTTAAATATCTGAGAGATTTTTTAGGTACTAGGCAACTGAAAATTATATACTTATCACTAATACAGTCACAACACAATTCAAAAATGGCTAATAAGAATAAGACGAGATAATACCAATGTAGAAAATAATAACAACTTAAACAACAATAACTTTTATACAACCAGATACAATCAAAATAGACCAAATAATTACAACAATTCAGTAAATAGACAAAATCAACAATACATGAATGCCAGAAATAATGACTCATTCATACTACCTAATACAGAAAATAATAGAGCCTTTTTTTGTGAATAGGAACAATAATAACTTCAACGACACAAACAGACAAAGTAACTACAATAGCAATTATACTAGACAATATTATGACAATAATCATTGAAATAGACAAAATAACAATCATTACAACGAACAAAATAGACAACAATATAACACAAACCCAAATGATAATAATACACATGATCAAATTAGAAGAGTATATTTTCAAACGAAAACTGAATCTCGAAAAGGTAGTGTGGAAAGGAGTAGAGGACAGCAAATTGGTCGGGAACCAAGCCCTATAGGCAGAAGACATTCAGACAGTGATGTTGAAGTCGTAACTCATGTTTCTCAGCATGAGTCAAATTTTCAATACAGGACTCTCCAAATTTTACAAGCAATACGTGTACATACGAACATTATAGGAAATTTTTTAAATCTGATGGTGGAATCGAAGTGAACGGAACATCACTTGAATTAAAAGCACAAGTAGGATACCAAGACATGAACATAATAATTGACAGTGGTAGCGAAGCTAGCTTAATTGATATCGTAGGTGCCAATAATGAAAAAAACCAATAAAATTTCAAACATAACAGTGCATTTTAATGAAGAATCAATACAACTTGATTTGTTAATAACTAAACATTTACAAACTGATGTAATTATTGCTTTTGATCAGTTAGATAAATATCAAGCTATCATAAATTTTAAGAAAAGAGCAATTAAAATTAAATAAATTTGGGTGAATTTCAATTTTTACCATAATACTAATAACAGTGTTACAAATATGACGAAAATGTGTATTAATCAGATGAAGTGTGAGAATGATGAATATTACAATAATTGTAATAAAAATAATGAAATATATAGGGTGGAAAATGATGGGGAATTGAATATTGATGATATTAAATTGATTTGTTCCAAAAATAGGGGAAATATAATAAGAAAGAATAGAGAAAAGAATAGGGAACTTATCAAATGAAATTCACCCATTATCTTATCATTTAAAAGATCAAATCAAGCTTGGAATGAATCAGAAAATAATATCACAAATTCATAAATATCATGATGAAGATGGTAAGTGATCAGAGAAAATTTAAAACATAGATTATTATTTAAGAGAACAGGTAATTTATGAATGTAAAATATGTATGTTACAAATTCAAAAATCGGGGCATTTATTATAGATTAATGGAATCATAATATAATAATATCAACAAAAATTCAAGATGTCACAATTTAAAACAAGTTTAAAAAATTTATAATCAACAATGAACAATTCTGACACAATCTGTATGTGAAAAACAATAATTTGAGGTATACTGTCAAAAATATACCCACCCAATGTCACTTCTCTTATATGGTTTAATGTAAAGTAGGTATAAGATTTTAATAACGTTTAACATAAGTTATAAAGATGCTCTGATTTCGTTTATGTTATGAATTTTAATAAATAGTATTGTGAATAACAAATTTGCTCAACTGTTATCAAATGTCAAAATGGAATTAAATGAGTACTTACCTGATCAACTGAGTGGTAGAACGCCAAAAAGGTGCGTCGATATTTTTTTGCATGAAAATAATCTTAATAGGTATGGGGTAAGGTTGTAATGGTTTTTTTCCGCTAGGTGTTACCTACAATATGACCAATATAAACAACTTCCTTTTTTAGGAATTCACCTTTGCCGATTTGAATTTTCGAATTTGTGTGTCTCTCAGTATTTCAAATACTTTACCTAAATTTTTATATGTTCTTGTAGGAATGTCTTATCTGAGTGAACTGAACATACCTACTTCGTTTGGTAAGCCCCTCAGAATAATGTTTACAACACGTTGAAAAATTGCAGGACTATTTTTAATTTCCATCGACACTCAAACATACTCATAATGTTCATTTCTTTTCACATTAAAAGCAGTTTTTTAGATATCTTCGGGATTCATCTCAACTTGATGAGATCCACCAGCCAAGTCTAAAATCGTAAAATAATTACATTTACCTTATTTGTCAAGTCTATAGTGGGTATTGGATGGCAGTCATCAATAGTTTGTTCATTTAATTTTCGGTAGTCTACTACAATCCTACATCTTTTTTTGCCAGAATAATCGACTTTTCCCGGCATTACCCAAATATTGGATGATCAGGGCGAGCTGCTAGGTCGAATAATGTTCTGATCTAACATGGATTTGATTCATTTTTGCACTTCTTCTTTATATATGAGAGGATATCTGTATGATCCATTGTGTACCGGTTATCTTCAGTTTCAATCAATTGCTTAATAAAGTTTTTTTGAAATAATGTTCTGATCTAACATGGATTTGATTCATTTTTGCACTTCTTTTTTATATATGAGAGGATATCTGTATGATTCATTGTGTACCGGTTATCTTCAGTTTCAATCAATTGCTTAATTAAGTTTTTTTGAAATAAGTGTTTCTTCTTCTCTGTGAAATATTCCTGAGTATTTTCGACAGAGTTATATAATCAAATAATATATGTTTTTAAAAGTTTGGCCATGTCAGGTTGGTTACGAATTGTGTTTCGTCTGGTTGGATGCCAATGTGGAATAAGTCAAATAGATTATATTCAAAGAGTGTAGTTTTTAATGGATCAGTCCTTGGGAACTGGAACTTGATTCTGGTTTTCACCCAAAAAGAAGAATAAGCATTTCTCTTTCTACCCATATCGGAGTGTTTGTGACCATTTATTTATTTAAAATAATAAGGCAAAACAATTTGCAGCGGCTACTTGATGAGGAGAGCACCTAAGGTGTGAATTCGGAGACCAAACTAATATCCGTTCAGGGAGTAGTCTTACCGGTTCCTCGGGTAATCCTACTTTATTCAAGTTATTGAAGTTATATTAATCATAGTTATATTAATCATATTAATCATGAAATTAATCAGATAATAAATGAAGTTGAAAAACCAAATGAACTCAATAAGTTAATGAATTAATTGATAAAACAAGTAAAGGAATTCAATCAAAGTTAATAAAGAAAGGTAAGTGAATAATATTAGTCGACTTGTTCTTCAACTCACCACTCTCTATCAACAAAACTGAAAATGCTGGAAGGGAAGGAATATAAACATCGTTGTATAATGACTTGTTAAAAAACCCAAATATCACAGTTAAAATGAATATGAAAAAAAAAACAAATAATATGTTTTTGTCGAAGCAATCCTGTTGTTTGTCTTACTTCTCATTTCTTTATTAGTACCGGAGAGGTCCAGGTTGAGTGACTTCCTCCTAAGTAGTTGAAATGGGATAGTTAATCCATCGAAATGCTACTTCATGGAATAGTTACTTCATGGAAAAGTTACTTCATGGTACAGTTATTTCATGGAACAGTTACTTCATGAAACAGTTGTTCGTAGAAAAATTCCGGGAAAAAATACTAGTAATAAGATACATTCTATCAAAAATAATTGCACTTCTTTCCCATATAAAATTCAGGATATCTGCAGTAATTCGTCCGACAAATACTTGGAGAAATTCATTTAAGAACGTGGTTCATAAAAAAAGTCCTGAAGTTAACTAATAGAAAAACAAGAAAAGCAATAAAGAAAAGTTAAATGCCATGATAATATTTGATAATATTGAGGAAATCTTATTTAATTCCATTCATCAAAGAAATCAAAGAAACAATATATCTTGATAACATAAAAACTAAATTTTATCTTATTACTTTATTTCTGATCAAAGAAGGCGACATAACGAAAATGTAATGTAAATCCGGAAATATTATATTCTAAGTTGATAATTAGATCAAATTAATCAATTGATTAAACAAATATATTTTAAAGACTTCAACTACTATACAAGTGAACCTTTTATCAACTGTATAAGAAGAACTGTACCAAAGAATAAGATAAAAAAATAAAAAACCAATATCGATGTATGTGTGTGCCTGGCGCTTATCACTAGGAGGAACACAAAAAACAAAAAATCATAAAAGAAAAGCATATAAGTAAATGTAGTTAAGCAGCTCACTATTAAATTTGAATGCACTTCATATTAGGTTTTTTTTTATTCGTTTATTGAACGTCGGTCAATTTCTGCGACTGAGGCTAATCACCGACGCCGGGAGCACTCTACCCCTAACCGGAAATTTTGGCGAACCCACTAGTGCTCCAACCAGTGGTAGCGTTCTTTAACGAGCCCAGCATCCATGGACTCGGGACCTCGGTTTTACGTCTCCTCCGAAAGACGGCATATCTACATTATACCTCGTACTAATTGGTATAATGCCTGCGAGCTGTGATATGCTATTCCGCTGCCGGCTATACGGGCTCTATACGATGGCTTTCCCTGGTCACCTATCCAAGTACTAACCACGTTCGACATTATTTGACTGTAATTATCGCATCGAAGGCGTTCCATTACACTACTGGGGTAAACCTCTCACCACAAATCACAATTTCTAAAGTTTATACGTTCATGGTTCACAAGAAAAAGAAAGCTTATTCCTCACTACTCGCTATTAAATATCAGCTTGAGACATGCAATGAGCAATGGACATACGTTGTGTATCCCTTTCCCGTTCACATGCTCCGCTTCGAGGAAGAATTCACATATCGGTAGTGTGCTCTTAATTTCTCTATATGAGAGAAGGATTGAAATATTCGACCAATATCGGTGTATACGGATCCTTCCCAACGGAGGTAGGCTATCCGTCGCACATTAAATGTAAAAATTTGCCTTCCAGCAGTGATCGATGATACAGGTTCTCGACGAGAATTAGATGTTGGTAAGACAAAAGGACTGACTACTTGCCGTCTGGTAGATATTCAGATATTTCAATTGAGTTCAAATAGTGGCCAAATAAAACGTTACATGTTGGGTTCGATTATTATATGAGATAGTTATAAGGGACGCCGGCTATAACCCGCGTAACACAAACTTAAATTTTCCTGATTTTCCATGATGGGTAAAACAACAAACTGCTCCACGAATTGTTGAAATTTTTAAAAGGATTCTCCAATTTATTCCTGAAATTAGACACTACCTCTACATAATATCTACTGACACAGGGTTTCAATGGATTTTGTGATACTTTTTCTGGAAGAAACAAAACCTAGTACCCAATTTCAAACTTTCTAATAATTTCCTTTTCCTCTCCTCCTATCGAGAATTACCTTTGTTATTCTTCTGTCCTTTCTCTGAAGCTGCTAATTGATGTTATTTTCATATTTCTGTAATGTTCACATGTAAATCAAAATATCTAAACCAAATTCAATTTTTCAGTTTGGGAACCGGTGCATCGAGTTATTTGAGAAATTAAATTATGACTTCCCAACACTAGTCCCCCACTCGCTCATCCGACTCAACGCGCTTACAGCCTCTACTTATAATTCACTAAAGCTGTCAGCCATCAGTTGTCGAGCATACCATATTCGACATTATTTGAAGATTCTTTGGAGTAATGATATCATGAAAATTAAAAAAAACATTTTTTGTCCAGCGGTACGGCCCTTTTATCAAATCCAAAGATTCGTTCCCACTTCGATCCAACCAAATTAAGCATTGTTCTTCTTGGAACCTTGGAAGTAAAGAGCTGTATAAGGAAATAACCTCTTCAGTAATTTTCCATTTTTTAGGTTGTTCAAGATGTTTTGTTTCATTCAATGAAGAGAAAACTGACCGGATGTACTACACTTCGCACTGCACAATACATTCAAGCAGAAATATGAAATTTAAATCTAATATTTGTTGCCTTAATCTCATAAATAGACATCGTATGAACCTGATTAACAATTAAGGGTAATGCGAATACTTAAATTAACAATAATAAGACTTACCACGTCTATGATTTGCATTAAGGTTAAACCAAAACTTAGTTGAAGAGGATCAGATTCATTAGCAACAGGACGTTCTAATACGTTGTAATGATCTAATAGCTTATGGAGGAGTTTTTTCTCGTTGTATCCGGCCCAAGATTCTGGAACAAGGTTGCATGATCAGAAATAATTCAAATTATCCATATGGTATTTCTTGAATAATAAAGTAATCAATTGGTATAAAAGAATATTCATTATATCCATAGTAAAATACATACTAATAATAATAATTCAAGTTATCATTTATATCACTCCTTACATATCTTTTCCAATTATATCATGCTATCACTGACAGGCCACTCAAAAATCGCATTACAAAGAAAATATAATGTACCATGAATCCCAACGATATAGTTAAAGCCAAATATGTAATCAAATAGAGCAAAAAAACTCCTGGGATAGTTATGTAACAGCCTTTCATAATGATTCAAACCCCTCCCAAGCATGGAAAAAGAATCGACAGGTTCAAGGACGCAAAACTAACACCAAAACTCATAATTCTTTTTGATGGCACTTCCTCCAGCGACCACCAAACTATTCCTAACATTTTCGCTGATAAATTTGATAAAAAATTTCAAAACAAACTCAAGCCCCTCTTCGCGGATAACCCAAACTCACGTTTCTCTACCAACAACATACTGAAGATATTAATTCACCTTTTTCATTCACTGAACCAACAACTAATCTTTATTTGAAAATTACGCCGCTGGTCCTGACGACATCCCCTACATTTCTCCTAAAAATGTATCTACCTACAGTTTTACTAAACTTTGAGGCGCTCGTAAAGGACCCTAACATACAACTACTGGCATACAATACATGGCGATCCTGCAAACACATGGTAGAGAGAAACTGGAGGCAGTTAAAGGCAAGTAGAGGCAAGTAGAGGCAAACTAGAGTTAACCTAGAAGCAAATGGTAAATATGGGAGGCTGATCGAGGGAACAAGAAGTTAAAGAGAATGAAGTTGTTAACAGTAATTCCATTGTACAAGAAGAGGATATGAAAGTCGATTTTGAAGTGAAGATCCTGATGTACATCTCTCATATGATAATTTTCAAATGCTCTCAAATAAGGGAATTAAACTGGTCAATTAGTAGAATGCAATTATTTTTATCACTATTACCAATATAGTTTTTCTCACTAACTCAGGAGGCTGATGTATATACCTATGTTTATGCTGATGCAATATATGGCTATGTACAGGTCACCGGAGGAATCAAAAGGTCTCGATATGAGGATACATAGATATTGGGCACTTTGTGGAATCACTAGCAATAATAGCTGAAAATATTAGTTGTTTATTTTACACCTATTCCCCTGCACTAAACACGATAGGTACTTGTGGTGGAGCACATGTGGAATAAAAATTAACAGCACTTACGAAGCACCAATTTACTTTTCTAGCCTGAAAATTATTTTATTATAACCGCCTACAAATCTAACAAGCTATAAACGATAAACACATAATTTAAAATATTTTTATGGACACAAAACACACATTTGACCGTCATCATCTGTCATTGAAGTTCCATACAGCGCCATCCATCAAGACGATGGAACAGCTGAACTAATGTACAGAAGTGGTCGTTTTCCAAATCTTGAAAAATACAATGATTTGTAATTTCATATTTCCAGAATCGAATTCTCTAGGCCTTCTTTTGGGGATCAGGTCTTGGCGTTCAAATTGGTGACCACAAATTAACAAAATCACACCATCACTAAATGGCTTATATATTTTTTATAACAATCCAAAACTTGACCAAAATACTTGATCCCCAAGACAAAGGTCCAAGTTATATTGTGTTGAAATTTCAACTCTCAATTTTACTGCATTTTTTAGATTTATTGTTCACAAAATGACCCAAGTCTTGTGGCAAGTCAGGAGTGCCAACTGTTTTGAGGTGTCTAAAATGTAATTGTAGAAAATTTGGTGCTAACATATTTTGAATGGAGTAGAAAAATTAAATATCAAAGAGTGAAATGAACAACAGCAGATATTACTAATAATAAAATGATTTCATGTTAACATTTGAAATGCAAAGTTTTGAAAAAGGATGTAAAATATTGTAATAATTGAAAATATTACTAATAGTATATAAAAGAAGCATTTGACTAATCAAACTGCATTGGTGACGTTGATATATGAGTTCCTCCATTAAATTTTCCCCAATTAGCTGTGCCAGTGTGATAAACATACTTGCACACCCCGTATAAAAACTGGCCAACACTGCAAGATACCCGAAGGCAACGCCGAGCTTGATCTTATTTCAATACTTATTTTTATTATTGCCGTTTTCTCTGCACAATCTATAATAATTGTATCAAATAAAGGTAATTTTCAAAAACGTAATCTTTCGATTAACTTATTTAACTGGCACAGTCGATAGGATGAAACGACGTGATTAGTTTCTGATAGTCACGGTATCCACAGCCAGTTTGGGAAATAATGAAAAGCGGTGAATTTTAATTCTTCGCGTTTGTACCTACAAAGTGCATCTCCTGTAATCCAGCCAAGATCTTGATCCACGACAGTAGTAGAATCGAGCAAGAAGAAAACTTTGAAGGTCGTAGGTATCCTCCAAATGTTTTTAAGCCAATCGATTAAAAACCTGAGAACCCAGTCGACCCAATAACCAAAAATATCACCTAGAAGGTGACAATTATAAAAATGTTTGGATAGCTCGACAAAAAGACTGGCTACATAAAAGGAATAATTTCCGAATTTTATATAAAAATAAGATACCTTTCATCTTATTTAGGTATTAATTTCACAATCACTTTGATGAATTGATTGGTTTAAACGACATTCGCTGACTACATTTTTCTATAGATTTCCCTATAATGTTCTAAAAAATGAATTAGCTGAAATACCCTTGTTTTGTTAAATCAATAAATCTAAATATACAATTTCTGTTGATTCCCATGAGACCATAGCTACACAAGTTCCCGTGAATTATGAAAATGGTGAGATTATACTACTAGAAATGAAACTTGCTTTACTTCTCTGAAACATTAACACATGTAAAACCCAGCTTTGCTGAAACAGAAATAAGAAATGACACGGATGAAAAAATCTAAATGGATAAAATACGTAGATAAGTATAAAAACAACGTATAGCTTACTATTCAAGCATTTCTCAAATAAATATTTAGAAATATATTGCATGAATGGAATATTTTTCCTTGAGAGGATAATAGGACCTGCTGCCAGACTAGTCGCTCAACGGTCGACGAAAGTTCAGAAAGAGAAGCAGCGAGAACGTCTGCATAGTAGCGTTGAGAGAATTCGAATCTAGACACATGGGTACGTGAAGTGAAAACCTACAAAGAAACAGGGTACAGTCCGAAGGAAAACGCACCAGCCAGAGCACCAGCTACAATCCGACATAAATAGTCGAGGCATGAAGATTAGAATAAATGCGCAACGAGAATAGAAGTTTGTACAACTAGTGCGCGAAGCGTCACTTTTCCCACGAGCGCAGAAGTTTGTGGCACGAGCCGCAAATCTAGCGAGTGGGAAAAGTGATTTGCGTACAAGCTGTACACAATATTTTTCTACAACCACACTTATTAATGAAAGAAATACAGTAATTTTTATAGTTATTTCATTTAAACTTTGAACAGAAAGACCCCACAATATGAAAATAGATAGAAAAATCAGTTGAATGTATAATTAATTGTGAAATATTAACAATTTTGTATTGGAAGCTCAGGTAACAAATTTTCGGTTCCAGTTCGAGCCTTTTCGATAATATCTGGAGGAGTATTTTCAATGTCCGAATTGTAAAACTCAAAAGATAAATTATTTTGATCTGATTCATAATTCCTAAAATAATGCTTAATAGGTTAATGTTTTTATAATTAATAAATTAAAATGAATAATGAGATAAATAGTTTACTAACTTTTGGTTTGAATTTGAAAATTGTACACCATAAGAAATTCAGTATAATGTTGAATTGTCAAAAAAGATGACAGGTCATAGGTAGCTTTGTTTGACATTTCGATGCGGAAAAGTGCCATAGCGTGTACTTTTCGCATTACTTTTTCAACGTTTATTGAAATAATTAAGAGAAGGCCTGCTTTACGTATAAAAATTTGTGTAAGAGAGCTTGTTTTGCATAGTGGTTGTAGGAAATAGTAGTTTGTATAACTAGTGCGCAAAGCGCGCAAAGTTGTACAGAATATTTTTTCTACAACCACATTTATTGATGAAAGAAATACAGTAATTTATATAGTTATTTTATTTAAACAGAAAGAACTTACAATATGAAAATAAATAGAAAAATAAGTTGAATGTATAATTAATTGTAAAATTTGAACCTCAGATAACAAATTTTCGGTTACAGTTCGAGCCTTTTCGATAATATCTGGACTCTGGACAAGTATTTTCAATCTCCGAACTGGACAACTCAAAAGATAAATTATTTTGACCTTGGTTCATAATTCCTAGAATAATGCTTATTAGGTTAATGTTTTTATAATTAATAAATTAAAATGAATAATAAAATAAATCGTTAACTTACTTTTGGTTTAAATTTGAAAATTGTATACTAATAAGAAATTCACTATTATAAGGTTGAATTGTCAAAAAAAGTTGACAGGTCATAGTTAGCTTTGTTTGACATTTCGGTGCGGAAAAGTGCCATAGCGTGTACTTTTCGCATTACTTTTCCAACGGTTATCAAAAGAATTAAGAAAATACCTGCTTTGCGTATAAAAATTTGTCTAGAAAAGCGTGTTTTGCATACTGGTTGTAGGAAAACTTATTTTGTTGTAATCTGTCGTACCGTTCACTTAGATAGTAATAACATCGTAAAGTGAAATTACAGCTTTTTGTGTCTAATTTTTTTATTTATTCTCATTTGAATATAAAAGGCCACATCTACAATTCCTGCTTCGTAATGTTGCAGGACAAAATATACAGGGTGTGTTATCCAGATGGGCCATTTTACTCATATTTGAAACTAGACACAATTGAGAATTGAAATGAATATATAATATAATATATCGATATATTATGCACTAGCCAATGAAAATGTTTTTAATTTTTGGCCGGTACAGGTTGATCTTTGTTATATTCTTAAAATTCCATTGATGAACTGATTTCAAATTGTATAATTAATGATCTAGGTACAGTTACCGTGAAAACACACTTTTGAAGCGAAAACTTCTTTAGGCGCGCTGAGCACTGTTTGTATTACCTAAAATCATGGATGTATAGAGTTAACAGAAGCAAACGTGAGCCCCGGAAAATATGCGAACTAAAGAAAGGTCATCGCAACGAGCCAATCAGGAGCTAATGGTAACGAACGTACATTAGTAACAAAATTATTTGGAATGGACAGTATGATGTATTGGACAGTATGATGTCCATATAAATAGATTATCCGTCGTTGAAAATAAGTTCATCCGATTTGCAATGGAGAAATGTTTTCCAGGTTGTACAGATAAACAAATTGTTCGAAAGAACCTTAACATTCTTCCTATAGAGAAGAGGCGAATAGTTGCCGATATAAAATTTATTTTTAAATGTGTTAATGGTTTAATAGACTCCTCACCTATTGTAAGCTCTTTATAATTTTTGGTACCAGAATATAATACAAGAAATAAGCATACCTTCATTACAAGCCAAGCAAATACCAATTATTATCTAAATTCATCACTGCATCGATGCTGCAAAGCTTATAATAAATATTGTTGTGACCTTTCCACAGTTGATATTTTTTCTTCTTACCTGAGAACTTTTGACAAGCTGATTAGGGTAGGTAATTGTTAGTGGTAGCATGCTTTTATAGTTTTAAAATGTTCCTTCTTTTTTCTCTTCTGATATTTATTAATACCGTAGTTTTACAATATCTGTTTTACTCTCAATGTTAGTTTATTTAACGTGTTTTGTAACAATTATTAAGAATACTGCTTTGGGCTTGTCCTGTTTGTATTCCAATTATATAAATGAATAAAAAAGTTGGAAGTCCTTCTCGGGCCCATATCAACGAAAAAAAAAAGAAATAATATGACCGAGTGATTTCATCAACATACATTATTTTATTCATTTTTAGTGGCTGTCTTTGTATTGTTGTCAATGCGAGAATGATGATTTTTAGACAATTTCACCAATGGGCTTGGAAACGACACTTGGATTATTTTTTTATTAAAACGGGCAGTGTCCAATTTAAATTTAGCAATTCAATTGGTTGTTGGTAGCATTTGTTGTTACTTTACAATTAATTGTCAAAGTTCGAATAAATAGGGCAAGCCCCTGATTTTCCTTGTAGCGGCTAAGCCAGTGGGCTACGTCATAAGCGCCGATCACATGAATAGGAAGTTAAGTTTATGTAGTGTATATTATCACGCCATTGCTATTGTTTGTGTTTTTTGAAATGTCTGCTCAAAATATCCGGTATAAATATTGTATTGTGCCAAAATGTACAAATACGACAATAACTACACCTAATAAAGTATTCATTAGTGTACCAAAAGGGGAGGAAATAAGGAAACAGTGGTGTAATGCAATGGAACGAGACAATAATATGAACCAACTTCTTTCGAGTACATGTAATCGGTTTTGTTTTGAAGACCATTTGAAGTAAGTTAATTTTAAATTAATTAAAGTACCCATTACGGTAGTACTTTTTTTTCCTAATGGTAGTACCTACACGTCCTTACTTACAGGGTCTGTTACTGCTCAGGTCGAATTTTTTGTGATAAACTCACTTAAATAGAAGTTTTTGAAATTATTCTAAGAAGCAGAACCCAACAATGGGATACCTATATTTTCCATACTTAATAATATACGTATTTTTTATTTCAGCTTGAAACTGATATGGAAAACTATATGAAGTGGAAGATGATGGGCGGAAACGTAAGGCTCAGGAAGGGTATTTTGCCTCATATTTTTAAGTGTCAGAAATCAGCTTCCGAGTCTATCAAACCTGAAAGGGGTGCTGCAGCTAAAAGACGTCGCGTGGAAATCCTCCAAAATATAGAGTCATCAAATCTAACACACACTTAAAAATCAGTGGAGTGGGTTGATTGTAGAATTGATATTACTGCTATTGAAGACGACCCACTCGAGCTTCCTTAAGACGGACCTATTTTTGTTCCCATCAACGACAATATGAGACAAAAAAAAAAGTCCAAGTAAGAAGAAAGGACTTCTCTCGATCTAAGCAAATCCAAACTGATAACACTTACAAATCAAATATCGCATGCTTTCCAATAAAAAGAGCAGTATCACATGCAAGTACTTCACTTATTCAATTCAAATTTTGTCAGACAAGATTTCGGTTCCACATGCAAATATTCTTATGACTCTTAAAAAAATTCGATTAAAGGAACCCTATACAATATTAGCCATGCATTTTGGAAGGTCGTCAGTGAATATTGGTCAAATTTTTAGACGCACGGTTCCCTTGTTATCAACGTATTTTTAAGAATTAATTATATGGCCATCTCCTAACAAAGTAGCTGAACATTTGCCAATAGCATTTAGAAGCAGGTATTCGAAAGTACAGTCCATCATAGATTGCTTTGAGGTAAGAATTCAGAAGCTTAGTAGCCCTCCACATCAATAATTGACATGGTCTGACTACAAGAGTTGCAATACTATCAAATATATGATTTCATGCACTCCCGATGATGTAGTAAATTTTTTTTCATGTGGATTTGGAGGAAGGATATCAGATACTGCAATTTTCGAAAACTGCGGGTATGTGAACAATTTGTCTCCTGAAATGGAAGTTATGGCGGATAGGGGCTTTAAGAACGTGTCACACATCTTAAATCAATATGACTGTTCCCTTGTCAGACCTCCTAGTGTGAGTTCCAGCACTCCTAGTAGTAGAGAAGAAGTGATTGAATCTAAAAAAAATAGCGTCTCTTAGAATTCATGTTGAACGAGTCATAGGAAGACTTCGAGAGTTTAACAAGATCTTACTATATGCATGCGTGGACATTAGACATTTATCAATATTTGATGAAGTGGTTGAAATAGTATGTGGCAAAATAAATTTTCAAAACAAACTAATAAGATTTTGAAATGTTCATACTTACCAGAAATGGGCTAAATCTAATATTTTGTCAATAGACCTTTCGTTCTTTTTAAAAAATATAATATTAAATAAATAAAACTGTTACAAACATATATTTGATATAATGATATTTATAATAATGACCTATACCTATGTATAGTTAAAAAGATATTCTTGGATAAATAGCGTTGGTCCAAAACTGAAAACATTTATCAAATAAATATGTGCAGTAATTTTCGTCATAGTCCACGTATATGATATGGAGAGATTTAGATGTCTCGAAGTCGGGATGAGCAATGAAAAAATGCTTTTCTTTTTATTTGAAAAGTGCATCTGCATTTGTATTTGCGCCATGTATCTGTTTGCGGGTTTCTGGTCTATAGTAAAATACGTTTTAAATGACTTAATACTTAGGGGGCATTTAATTTCCAGAGAATAATCTTCGCTTAAACCATCTGGAGATGCCGCAAATATGGGCAAATCCTTTTTCAGTAGAAGTCCACATTTCTGAAATTTAATTTTTGTTTGGTTTCGAAGTTCCGCCAAAGCAAGATGCTCCAATTTCCTTACTCTTTCCATGGCCGGAGTATCCACCAGACTATTCGCACCAAGAATACTTTCAACAAGTGATCCATCTAAAGATATACAATGGCTTACTTGGTAAGCTTTAGAGGCTGTGATACGACCATAGCGCATTTCGTGCCAAAATGGGAAATTAGCTTGTCCTATAGTAAGTTTACATACTTCATTACATACATCACTGCTCATATGATTTGAAGAATATCTTAGAAAAAGACGAACATCAGATGCACATGCTCCTGTGCTTTTAAACGCATGGAATAATATGTGAATAGTGAGTTGAGCAGCAATGAATGGGTTGTAAAAGTAGCTACTCAACTGAGTTTCCAGATATCTTCGTTTTAATCCTTCTATTATTACCTTTAAAAAAAACCCATTGGTATCTTCACTAGATGCGGACCTTTTTGAGATATCCTTGATTTTTAAGAACTTGATAGATGTACCTACTGAAGACAATGTTTATTTCGACCAATAGCACTTTACAGCATTCGAAGCAGATTTTTCGCTTCGTCGATGCATCCATGATAAGAATGCGGTAGCATGTTTGCAGCCTCCAGCACTTGCAGCACAATCGTGAAATTGGACACTTTCAGCCACAGATGTGTTTTCGTTACAAATTTAAGTAACGTGATACGGTGTCTTAGGAACCTTATGTTCCGGTGTGATTCGGGCTTTTACGGTGCATATATGACCTTCCCTTTTCAACTGTACGTACCTACCCTATTGCACGATCGCCATAAGGCTCTCTAGCTGACTTGCAAAGTAAACACATGTGCAACTAAAATATTTTCTTAAAGGTAGTTGTAAATTGAGGACTATACATATTTTTACAGCAAAATTCATTGTTCCAAATAAATAAGACGTTTTTATTATCAATATTCATAATACCTTAAAAATAAATGAAATAAAACTTAAACTTACCTTTATGCTTTTATGCCGCGGATTTCAGCACTTATAAAATCGTTATTAGTGGCAAAATAACTAGCCATTGCCAGGGAATCAATTTGGGGCAAGTTGTCTGACTGACCACGAACAATTCCCTGTTCCATTGTTATAAATTGTTTCTGTTATAAACAAGTCAACACGTCAACTTGCAGGACACTCTGTTTGTCGACAAAATATCGACTACCCAGTAGCATTTTTTAGATCCGGTCGGCCGCTCTCCTACTCAATCGGCGCTGATGACGTAACGTCTAGCTGGGACAGCATCTCGGGCGTTATAAAATAACCCCAGACTCTTAAGTCATATAAATTCGCTAATACTAATCCTATTGACTTGAAATAAACGCCATTGTTCTTGTAAAATTAAGTTTTATTTATTTTTGGTAAAAAATAATATACTTTTTTCTAATTTTCCAAGCCCATTTGGATCCAATAGTTTAACGAATATTTTGCAGAAGGGATATATAAAATGGCTATTGTTTTTGTTAAGACTAATTTGATAATTAACTTAACATAGTAAGGTATGTGCTATAATTATTATAAATAAACATAACCTACAACAACACGCAATAACCAATTACAATATTCATCAGACCTAATAATGTCTGTTTTTCTTGCAGTTGATTTTGTCTCAACAATATGGACAGAAAATTGAGGAAAATGTGAACACGGAAGCTCGCAATATTATTAAAAACGTTGTGGAATTTTTTGATAAACAGGTGGTGTGTGGTCATTTCCTTTGGACTAAGCCACAGAATTAGCTGCAGCAGCGACAGGAAAATCAGTTACCTGCATAAAACGCATAAGAGGCGAAATCATCGTTGCAAGAAGGTGCTTTACAGGGGTCACCTTCAAAGAAACAAAAAAGTGGAGGTACCAACGAAATGCAATTGGATGATTGTGACTTGGGTATTTTGAAGAGAGCCGTACATGAATGCTATACGGTTGATGAACAAATTCCAGCAATAAAGATTTTGGTGGATAAAATGAAAAATAAAGTCGATTACTCTGGCGGTCCAGACACCTTAAGAAAGCACATAAAAAATATCGGTATAAAAAGTGCCACAATAAACCTTTAACTGGTCTTCTCTTCATTCGTTTTCTTTCTTTGAGTCTTCAATTTAACTGTTCTTCTCTTCATTCGTTTTCTTTCTTTGAGACTTCAATTTCTAAGGATATTTTGTCAAATGTTTTATTTTTCATTCCTATGTCTTTGGTAGAATTCAATACTTTGAGTTAATTTTCTTTATCTAATCTTTTTTATTGGTGGGTAACAAATTCCAACTGGCAATTCTTTATGTTGTATTGTTTAGTAATAATACTTCTCTTTTTAAAAATTGCCTTAGTTTTGAACTCTGAAATAAATTAAATGAGAAATCCACAGGGTTTTCACCTAATTAATAAGTGTTTGTCAAAGAACATGTTATACCTGGTCTTCCTGGAGTTAACTTCTGGGATATTGGTTGCTGTAAATTTTTCGCATTGTATGTTGTTCAATCATGACTTTGTTCTTGAAGCACAATTTATTGAAAATGAAAAAATTCATATTATTTATTACATTTAACCAACTAATTCCAACGAACTATCACAGTTGCAATTCATATTCAACTGAATATCAAAATTTGTTATGTTACCTTCACTATTAAGCTCCTCTTCTTCTAGTAACAATTGTAAAATACTGAACATACCTACATTAGATCAGTCTGCTTTTAATACATTATTTAGTAAAAAATATACATCATATCTAGAACAATAAATTATGAAACACTGATATATATTTGCTTCTAATGCTGAAGTTCTCTTATTGAACATTATATGAGTTTTCAATCAGTGAAAATCATTAGTTTTAAATTGATGTCAGTATACATGAGTAGCAAACTTTTTCTCTATATTCATAAATTTACCTGTAAAAATCTCATTGGAGCCGTCGTGGGTCGTCAACCAGGGCACCCTTCCTTTCTTATTCAGATTCATCTGAAAGATATAAATTAATAAATAAGGAAGGTCAATAGGAAAAAAACACTTAAATACCATTGTCACTATCAAAAATACTTGGAAGATCTATGGCTTGATCTGTTACTATTTCAATTATGACATCTCTGTTAATATCTCTTGGGAAGGAGGTCCACCTCCGGTTTGCCTTTGTTGTAATTTATTTTGGACAATTTTTCGTCTAGTTCGTGTTTTAAAATTAATGTATTTCTCTTTCAGTGTCTCAACTGATCTATATCAATTTACACCGCTTGTGCAATTAAATTCCTTTTTATCCTACACTATGAGAAAGTTCAATTTTACCAGCTTTGAATAGGCGAGAAAAGTACATTTTCTACGGCTAGCCAAGAAAATAAATTTCACGTTTCCACGCTAGCTGGCGCCCTGATTGACAAATTGAATTAAAATTGTTAATTTGATTGATATCCCACTTATAATAGCATACTTATAAGTGATTTCAATCACATCATTCAGAAGAAACAAAAACAAATCACTTAAAATAAACACCATCAACCTTAGTATAAGAATAAATTGTTAGTAGTTCTTGTCAATGTCAGCAAATTCAATCATAAGTTGTCGTATTTTGATGTTTGTTTGAAGCTATGGAGCCTAAATCAGATGAAATGATGTAATGTGCAAGGTAAATACAATTTTTATATGAAATATTACCAACAATTATTGTGTAGGATAAACAATTATGTGTAAACCATGACAATAAAGTGCTTTATCAGGCCTCAAGAAGTGGCCAGGCCTGGCTGCGCCTCGCCTGTCCATATCTTCTTTCGGCCTGAAAAATGCCACTTTACCGCCTAGCTATACAATATACTATTTTTATTTCAACCCATTTTTTATTTTTCTCTTTCCAGGCTACTGCATTTGTTTGTTTGGATTCTATATATATTCATACTTATCAACTAGAGAAAGCAATAAGATTTCTTCTTCTTTTGAAAAGTTTGGACAACGTTTCGAAGAATTCATATTACTTAATTAAAATTATTACTTCTGCCAAAGAAAGATATATTGCCTAACTGCAATGTGCTACAGTACCAAGGATGTTAAATGAGAATAGGATGGATTAATCCCATAAGAGCAACGCTAGCCATTTGGGTAACCAGGTAACCTTTTGTCGACATCGGTGTTCCATCAATTATATGTTTATCTTCTCTTTCTATGTGTATTAAACAAAGACAGATTTTGAACTGTATTGTAATAAGTGTAACTACCCACATAGCAATTTGACATCCTAAGCATATGCGTGGAATATTTT
>CAJUYI010003505.1:0-22969 GCA_910591695.1 Galerucella pusilla | reverse complement strand
GGCCATTTTAGACATTTCAAAAACTTGTATGTATGACTTCCATTATTCATACATCATCCCTAAATTGGGAAAAAAAAATTGTAAATTAATGTATACAGATACAGATAGTTTCACGTATGAACTTCATTGTAATGACGTATACGAAGAAGTGATAAAGGATGATATTCACATGTTTGATACGAGTGATTATGCAGAGGATAATTACTTTAACATTCCGTTAGCAAACAAAAAGGTGTTAGGTTTGATGAAAGATGAATGTAATGGTTCTATTATGACACATTTCATAGGGCTACGTTCAAAAATGTATGCTTTTAAAGTTAGGGGTGGGAAAATAGTGAAAAAATCTAAGGGGGTAAAGAAAAATGTTGTAAGAAATAAAATTACTTTCGAAGATTACTTGAACTGTTTAAAAAACTGGGAGTCGAAGTACATTTTCCAAAACACAATTCAGTCCTATGCACATAACGTTTTCAGCATTGAACAAAAGAAAGTGGGTCTTTCACCTGAAGATGATAAGCGGTCACTAATTCCAGAGTCGTTTGATACGCTTCCCTGGGGGCATTACAAACTAAGTAACACTGAGTAATTTAATTTTTTGTTGAGTATATGTATATAAAAATGTACTCTGATTGTTTTAGATATGGATACATTAAGTGAAAACTGTATTCTAGTATTATCAATTCATTATTTTGTTTTTCTTTCATTTTTATAATTTAATCTTTTGTCAGTTCAATCAAATTTTGTGATTTAAACTTTTAAGATGTGTAAATTTTATAGTTATTGTTTATCATAAATATATTAATCTTTTGTCAGTTCAAACAAATTTTGTGATTTGGACTTTTAAGATGTGTAAGTTTCATAGTTATTGTTTATCATAAATATATTGATCTTTTGCCGGTTCAATAAAATTTTG
Source organism: Galerucella pusilla (assembly GCA_910591695.1). Lineage (NCBI taxonomy): Eukaryota > Metazoa > Arthropoda > Insecta > Coleoptera > Chrysomelidae > Galerucella > Galerucella pusilla. The sequence goes on along the minus strand of CAJUYI010003505.1, from coordinate 22,056 downwards.
TGATTTAGACTTTTAAGATGTGTAAGTTTTATAGTTATTGTTTATCATAAATATATATATATATATTATAAAATTCATTTTTTATTTCTTTTTCCTACATTCATGTGAAGACTTTGAGAATTTTATTATATACTGAGTGTAACAAAATTATCACGCTGTCAAAAGGACCAAATGTTGATCCTGTACGAAACACTTGCCACGTCAAATGTCACATTCTCACGTCAAATGTCACGACAAATGTCACGTTGTCACGTCAAACGTCACGTTGTCACGTTATCACGTCAAATGTCACGTTGTCACGTCAAATGTCGCGTTGTCACGTCAAATGTCACGTTGTCACGTCAAATGGAACTTCATATTGATCTCAATGGAAAATTGATTTGAACTCAAAACTTATTCACACACACAACCAGTTAAAGAAAACACCAATAATATACAACTATTTATTTAAATCATTGATAACTTTAAGTTTATAAAAGTATACATATTCTCTGAGAGCATTGTTTAACATATCGTTTGGGGTTATGGAACAAAATGCATATAAAATTTGTAAAGGACTTTCAGAGGTGATAGTTTTACAGAAATCCAAAACATTATAATAATATTGACAAAAATTCAAATTTTCCAACATAGCTATACGTTGTATAATTAAATTATTTAATTTTAAAATTTGGGATACTTCTTCTTCATCCATGTAATACTCGACATCATGTTTCCTCACAAAAATTACCTTACAGTCATCGTAATTTAATGGGGTAATGGTGCAGTAGTCTCCACATGGAATCGAATCAGGTTTGAACTCATCTACGGTCATCTGTTGCATCATTATTGAAATAAAGGTATGCCATTCGTGAATGCTGAAGGAAATTTTGCCGAACTTGAGCTGCTGAGATAGAATTACAGCAGGCGTGAATGATCTAGCAGGACTTATTCCACATTTCACTTCATAACCGGAAATTGAATATTGTGTTGAAAGCAGGTACACATTTTCAGACTTTGCAGCAAACTCATAGTTTTTCAAAATTGTATCCAGCTCTGCAGTATAGTTATTATCACTACTACTACTACTGTCGTAACCACTACTGACACCTTGCATGTTGCTAACTGAGTTTGAGATCTGAAACGACTCCAATTTATAGCGTGTGTGGCCTTTCACATCATAAAACATCAACTCCATTAATCCAGCTGTTATGTTTTTTGTCTAAGCCTAACCATTTCACGAACAGTTTCTTGCCTTTACGTCTAAGAACTTTTTCCACCAAGTAAACGTCCCGATTCGATGTTTTCTGTAGTTCTTCGTCATAGAAGCAGCCGCTGATTGGTGTCCCTTGCATGTCTTCAAGTAAATACGTAGCAGGATTGGTAATTTTAACTTTGGTGATTTTGAATAGTTCTGTAGTCCAATTGGGTGTATATCCTTTTTCAAAGACATGTTTTGCCTTAGATATGCGTACAATGTCACCAACTTTAAATTTTCGCGGGCCTGCTATCTTTAAATGACTATAGGTGTTATTCAAAATAGATTTTTCGTTGGATTTGTTGACTTGAGAAGGCTTATATTTTGATGTGGAATGTCTTGTATTGTTATAGTTTTGAGTAATTTTAGGTAGAATATCAATCCATTTGTAGGTGCCATTTAAACTGAAATACTTGTAGAGTTTCGATTTCAAAGTTCTTATAACACGCTCTGCCATAGAAGCTTTCATTGTGCTAAATACGCTATAATGATTTATGTTGTGTTTTCTTATTAAATTTTGAAATTTGCTGTTGTAAAATTCCTTTCCCTGATCAGATTGCAGATTTTTTGGTATTCGTCTAGTGTGAGCGAGAATGTCCGAGAATGCCCGAGTAATCTCCTCTCCGGTCTTCGTCTTTAGTGGGCGTGTCCACACAAACTTTGAAAAACAATCAATAACGACTAGTATCATTTTATGATTCCTATTTTGTGGAGCAAAATTCCTCATCTCCGCAAGATCCATTTGCCAAAGATCGTCAAGGCCCTTAATGATAGTGCGTCTCCGAGGGAATTTTTTCCGTATCGGTTTGTGGAGTTCGTTTACGAGTTGAATCTTCTCCTTGGTGTGCATATTATGATGTATTACCGGCTAGCTTCAGCTCCAGACTGTTAATGCGGTTAACGGTATTCGTATTCATAACCTTAATATTGTTCTCAATATCTGAAATGTTACTTTTCAAATCAGAGAGGGTTCTGATATTTTCTGTAAATTCTTTTCTCAATCCACGTATGCTTGTATTCGTAGAAGCAGTAAATTCTTTTCGAATAAAGGCTTTTGCTGTGGCAATTGATTCGTCAACATATTTCTTCGTAGCCATATCCCTACCTGCTACAGGGGGATTTCGCGAAATGAATGCATCAATTTCGTTAGTTTTATTTTGTAAGTTATCAATATTCGCCTGTAATATGGGAATTTTAGTCTTATGAAGCTCATTTCTTATTTCGGTCAATCCTACTTCTAAATCCTTTATATCACGGTCCTGTTGCTGCAGCACCACACCATGCGTTTGAATTAATGGCGAGTTGATAGCACGTAGGTCATTCAACTGTACATCAACATATTGTTTTGTTGCAGCATCACTATTTGTTGTCGGTTCCTGAACATTACAAATTTTCACATTTTCAATATCAATATTACCGTCCGGTGTATGAGGAAACGTAATTTTCGCTGGTGAACGCGCATAGGGCGTTTGATGTCTATGTCCGAATTTATCGACTGGCATAATTGAAATGAACAAGTTTCAACTTGTATTATTCTATTATATCAGCCTCCTTGAGTTCATTAATAATTGCTACTATTTCGTTGTCGTGTGACGTATTACCTGCCTCTTTTGAAGCAATCAACAACTTCAAACGATCCACCAATTCATTCACATCGTCCCAATAAATATACTCCATAGGTTTATCATTATATCTTAAACGATCGATACCTTTTCCTTTTGCTGAAGGAATCGATTTTAGACGAGTAAATACCTGAGACGATTTATTCGCCGTCGTTAGAGATTTTGTTTTGAATAAAGGTTTTATGATGTAGTGATATTTTTCAGTACTTGACCCCTTAAGACGATCTATCGTGTCTAAATGAACTTCAGTTGTTGCCAAAAGATTTTTATAGTTCTGTAAATCTTGATCATTGTAACTGGGGTCTCGGTAAAATAGAAGTTGATACAAGCCTGGTGTTCCAATAACATATCTTCCTTGTTTGTTTTTCTCAGGTAGTATGTTTATATTACCGGTTTTTCCATCAAACGCAATTCGACGTTTGCCTAATGACCAACCGATTTCATCGTTGTATATCGGACCATAATTTTTATCGATTTTATCATCTTTTTGGAAGTAATCTTCAATGAACTGATGACTGATGGTAGGATATTGGTCCAAATAGTCTGCGACAGCTTCCTGGGAAATTTCGGGGCGCATCTCTTCTGGAGATTCAGAACGTGTAATATTGCCGGATTCATCGGTTTCGGCCACCGGTTCCGTTTCGAGAAAAGGTGTAAACACATCATCTGGTTCTTCCTTCTTTATTTCCTCTTTTGGATTTAAATTTGTAATCGTTTTTTCTAATGTCTTTGAGGATTGCACAATTTCTTCAAGTGGTTTAGATATCGGTTTGAATAGTTTATTAATAGACTCATCTTGCTCTGATTTACCTAATTTCAACGCCAAGTATTTTTTGCGAATCGATCTGGCAAGTTCGGACACTTTTTTCTTGCGCAATGCAGTAGCAACCTTATCGTCAGACATATTGGTATGGACTAAAGACGCAGCTTACAATTTTATATATTTATCGAATCCTTTGCGATACCTACCACCATTGAGGGTAAAATCCTTCATAATTACCAAAGTACCATAGCGGTCACACCAACACTTTGAACACACATTTTTGAATGTGTCAAACGTCATGTCTGGAGATACGTGTTCGTCAAATATATGTTTCAAGTTCACCTCATCCTGCTTGAATAACACAATAACATTACAATTGTCGCGAATAAGCTGTTTCGGTATTTTCGAGTATGTTTGACAAAGATAAGCGGCATCGATATCTTTATGTCTACACATGGAGTAGTATTCACGAATTTTCTGCTGACCGTCACAGGCTACGTCATCGAATAAAAAAATGGAATTTGGCCGAGCTTTCTCTGGACTAATTATTTCCTCGTTGTCTTTAAATGGAAAATAGCCAACGCCCTTGACTTGCGCTATAACTTCTTGTAGCAATTGATACTTTGGTTGAAATAACGATTTTGAATAGACATAAACATTTTTGAATTTCGCGCCATTTGGATTGAACAGGAGCGCCAGCACGGCATTCGTCTTACCACACCCACTGGGACCGCATATAATGGCACGGAAAGAATTTGGCAACAATTTACCATGTTTGCCGATCGATGGCGTTGAGGTGAAATCCAGATTTTCAATGGGTATAGTCTGCTCTTGTTGAATTATTTTCATTGTGTGTGTCGTTTTTCGTAGTACTATCCTTTAAATATAGGTGTCACCACTTACGCGTATCAGTATTAATGTTGGTGTTTGAAGGAGAAGGTCTCTTAAATTCTCTCATCAATAAACTACCTATTGAACTTCACTTACCTAGCTATCAGTATTGTGGACGTAAGTACTACCCCCTCCACCCCTTTATGTAGAAAAATTGATTGTTTTTCTGTTAGCTGGTACAAAATTGGAAAAACGTCTTGATCGTGGAGATCCGGGCATTAACCCCTTGGACGCAGCTTGTAAACAACACGATATTTCTTACTGGAAGAATAAGTCTCTCGAGGAACGACACAAAGCCGATCGGATACTTGAAGATAAAGCTTGGGCTCGCGTTAAATCAAAAGACGCTTCACTGGGAGAGAAAACTGCTGCATTACTTGTAACAGGCGGAATGAAGGTGAAAAGAAAGCTGGGAATGGGTTGTCGTCGCAAACGTCGTTCCTTGCATCGAGATGTCATTCTAAAAGTGGGAAAGTCCATGAAAAAAGGGGCATCTTTGAAAGACACTGCAACGTTTGCCTTACGAGCAGCCAAAGCACTTATTAAAGAATTTGGTGGGAAAAAAGAAGTCGAGGTTCCTCGAGTAATACCTGTAGCGAAATCCGGAGGTTTCCTACCACTTATCCCTTTGTTTGCCGGTCTTTCGGCACTTGGAGCTTTGTCAGGTGGTGCTGCTGGGATTGCTAAAACTGTCATTGACGCAAAGCATGCGCAAAAGAAATTGGAAGAAGATGTACGTCATAATAAGGCTATGGAACGTGTAGGATCTGGCCTGTATCTGAAAAAGTACCCAAAAGGCGGTTTTGGATTGTATTTGAAAAAAAACTAATAAAGCTACCCAATCACGCACTATCCGACTTTGACATAACACATTACGCAAAATTACTTAAAATACCGCATTTTCGAGGAGTTTTCATGCGAGACACTCTCCCCAAAGCCGGTCCCCGAAAACGAGAATGCGCAGTGGTTAATTTGGATACATCTAAGAATAGCGGAAGTCATTGGGTAGCTTACAGAAAGATAAACAACAATGTAGAGTATTTCGATTCATTTGGTAACTTGAAGCCACCGAAAGAAGTTGTTAAATATCTGGGGAAGAGCGCGCGAATTTTCTACAACAATACCCAATATCAAAACTACGATCAAATCAATTGCGGTCATTTGTGTTTGAAATTTCTACAATGACGGAACTATTACTACAACATATCTACCATGGAAAAACATTGAGTAGTTTCACTGCCGAAGAACTGAAGCACTTTCCCATTGAACATCTAATAGAGTGTGTAAGACCTTCGGAATTGCTGGAAATGTGGCATAAACTTCCCAATGAATATCAAGCAAATTTTGAACTACAAATACGACTGCCTTGTTTCATCCATTACAACCGACCTGATTGGACGACGCATTGTGACGGCCCTCCGAGTTCGCAAGCTACTTGTTTCCTTTGTAAACAAACATTGAAAAAATAAAAAATGATATTTAAATTCAAACATTATTCGTATTTCATTAGTCATCATGTCGCAGTTGCTTAGAGTTAACAGCACCAATCACGTGTTCACCTTCCAACCTCCTACGCCTATTGTGCTCGATCCGAAGAATGAATACGAAATAGCTCTAAGATCTTTTCATTCTTATCACAGTATACCAAACATTGAAAATTGTAAGTTTTACTACTACGATACCAAGGGCAAGCTTCAAAGTTTTGATTTTCCCACAGGATGTTATGAAATTGCTGATCTTGAAGCGTTTATCAGTGATAAGTTGGGTGCGGGCAATTCAACCAGACCGGTATTTTCACTAAAACCCAATCACAATACGTTGAAATGTGAAATTTCCAGTAAATACAAAATTTCCTTCATGGAAGCCGATAGTCTTGGAAGAATATTGGGATTTTCACCAAAAATTCTCGACGCTAACAAATTGCACTCTTCAGATCTGCCCGTCAAAATTATTAAAGTATCTAGCATACGCTTCGATTGTAACATTACCACTGGAGCCTTCGATGCAAACAGACCTGCTCATACCATTTACGAATTCGTCGTACAAGTAGATCCAGGATATTCCATTGACGAAATTCCTCATAATTTGCTCTACTTACCCGTTATACCACAACGTGAAATAACCAACATCACTGTCATAGCCTTAGACCAGGACGGTCAGCCTGTAAACTTTCGTGGAGAACTAAGTACGTTGGTGTTGGAGCTTAGAGCGCGATGGGGCTAATAATCAATCATAAAAGACAATCTGCAGCACTTTCAACTTCATTAGCTGAGCAGTCGCCAAAGCTGAAACAGCTTACGTTCGCAAACAAATTGGTCCTGCAATCGCTGGGTTTTAAATTGAAAAATGACAACAATGTATGGAAAACGTCAACGCCAAAACGACAACATACCTCCAATGTTTGATATCTACCGTAAGCCGATGTTTGATGATTCAATTCGAAAGGCTGAATACAGAACCTATGCTCCATTCATAAAATCATTCAATTGCAGTGACATTGTGGAGTTTAGCATCAATCAGGTTGATTCGTTCTTTGCAATGAGCGAAACATTGTTATGCATTAAAGGTTCGCTTGAAATACACGGAGCTGGTGACGTAAAGTTAGCAAATAATGTTGGAGCCTTTCTATTCGATTCATGTACGTACAGTGAAAGTGCCAGGGAAATGGAAACAGTTCGAGATCCTGGAATAGTAAGCGCCGTACGTGCCATGACCTGTTATAACCAAGAAGATTCCAATCATATGGCTATAGCCGGCTGGAATTACCCGAAAGATCCTATTCTGAATGTTAGCGACAAGTCCTTCAACCTTCAAATACCCCTCAAACATATTTTCAACATTTTCAACGATTATTCAATGATTACATGTGGGCGTCAAACAATACGACTAGTTCGGGCACGAAATGATAATGATTGCTTATATATTACTGAAAAGAATGTCTCTGGAACGCTCTCCACTACAACAGCTAAAATTAACATTGCAAGCGTTGAGCTAAAAGTTAAACATATCTTTCCTAATGACGATATAAAATTAAATCTCATGAAATCCATTCAAAAAGATCAACCTATAGTTATTCCATTTAGGAAGTGGGAGTTACACGAATTACCCTCAATTACTAAAGGAGCAAGACGTGAAGTTTGGGCTGTCAAGACATCCACTTCAGTTGAAAGACCTCGTTTTGTTATTGTTTTCTTTCAAACCGACAAACGTAACTTGAGTACAGCTGACCCGACTTTATTTGACAATGCCGACGTACAAAGTATAAGACTGTCACTTAATGGTGACTATTGGCCCAATGAAAGAATGCAATTGGATTTCGCTAAAACTGACTACAATGAGGCATATTTTAACTACACTGAATTCTATCCCAACTACGCAAACTCCACACAGAAGCGCCCCCTGCTGGATTATTCTTCTTTCAAGAAACGGGCATTGTTTGTTATCGATTGTTCGAAACAGGAGGAAAGCATGAAGGCATCAACAGTCGATGTGAAACTTGACATTGAAGCAAACATAGGCTTTCCCGAAAATACCAAAGTCTATTGCATCATAATTCACGATTGCGTGATGGAATACTTCCCCCTCACCGAAATTGTTAAAAGCTTGAACTAGTTGCTGATCAGAGTTAGTGTTCGAGCAGACGTCAACATGAGAGTAGCATTCGTAGACATTCAAGGTTTTGTCGTAGACGGCCTTTTCGTTGCCAAAGAGCTCACCATAGAAATTGGCTTCAAAAGTTCGCATTACATATTTTTACCACCGCAACCGTTTTCCACATTGAGCAACGAGGACAAGAAGACCACATCATACTTGGAAAGAAATGTGCACGGCATTCGATACTCTTCAGGAGATGTAGAATATTCTAAAGTAAATGAAATATTAGAAAGCAAGTTATTGTATGCCGCAGACTACATTTACGTTCGAGGACAACAAAAAGCCGAGTTTCTGCAAAAGAAATGTCACGGTATTTTTCCACATATTATTGACGTTTGCAAATTTGATGGTACGCCGTGTGAAACAGGAAACTTTGACCACGATCCAAACCCCTGCCACGCCACTGGAGTATATTCGTGTACCGAAAGAAATGTACAACGCCTCCGCCACTGGTTTTCAAATACTGTATTACCATTATAAATAAAGTTTTTTTAAAAAAACATGGGTTTTATTAAAACACTCTGTATATTCATCAACTTTTATATTACATGAAGATTGGAATTTTCGTTTTACAATTTTTAAAATAATTTTTAAAATTAAAACAAATACAGCCACTAATATTACACATGACATTGCGAAAACATTATTATTTTCATTTTTTATTTCCTTTTCTGTTCTGTTGAACATGGTGTAGGTTGAATACGTCTTAACGGATAAGTAGTTTGCGGCAGTCTACGGGCTTGGACCTCTTCAGACAACCAGTGAAGACTGCTCCACGTCACTTTCTTATCAGATAAACTAAGATTCTCCATTTGTTTCATAACCCCACTTTTATCTTTATGGAAAGCAATATCTTTCTTTAATTCACCAATGCCATTAATAAACTCTTCAATTCGACGTCTGTACTCTTCTGAAGACATATTACGAAAGAGAACATACGTAGAACCGTTTGATGATCGTTTAACGACGTGTCGTTTGACATAACGATGTGACGTTTGACGTGACGTTTGACATAACGATGTGACGTTTGACGTGATGTTTGATGTAACAACATGACGTTTGACGTAACAACCTAACCCAAAGAGTTACTTTTAAGTCCCCCGGTAGAAACCAAATGCGCGCCGCCTTATCATCCAAACGGATCTTTCTCGACTACGTCACATTTTACAGTAAGAAGCGTACGGTGCGCTCGCTGTTATAAAATCGACCGTGGCGCGCCGCCTTATCATCCAAACGGATCTTTCTCGACTACGTCACATTTTACAGTAAGAGGCGTACGGTGCGCGCGCTATTCACATTGCAGCACCAATACCTTTCTTCGCTAATAATATGCATGAGAGCTTATGGCAGCATGTGTTGAATGCCTTGCTATAGACGCGAAGGTTGTGGGATCGAATCTCACTGAAGTTTTTTTCAGATTTTTAAATATACAACAGGACTAAAAATGGCTGCCGCTTTTACAACAGGACTAAAAATGGCGGCCTGCATTGAAATACTAAAAATGACTACATTCAAATTTGCCGCGCCACTCTCAGCGCCACCAGCGGACATTTTTCGAAGTAGTGAGCTAGAATCCCCATAGCTATATCTACTGATTATATATAATTCCTACCGATTCTTATGATTACTGATTTGCTGTCTCTATATCTTTTATTATTCTTATTATTATTTTTCTTATTATTATTAATTGCGAATGTATCACGAGAGTTTAAATGTGATATTATACTCGAAAATTGCTGCTCATTTTACACTGACTAGACTAGATGTCTGTTGCTCCAGGAAAATTAGATACAGTGTTAGATAAATTAACAGAGGAAATAAAGAATCAATCCAAACGGGTTTTGAAAACAATAGTACCAAAAAGCGAGTCAGTCAGGGAAGAAATTAAAAATAATTTGATTTCTTTATTTAATGAATTTACTCGTAACATAGCTCTTTCATGGGATGAACTTGATAATAATTACAAAGCAAAGTGCAATTCGAAATTTTTATTAGTCAGGGACAGGGTAGTTAGGTCCTTCCAGGTGCTAAAGTTGAAGTATAAAATACCTATTTCATGTGTTCAATTAATTGACACAAATAAATTTGAGGAGGATATAGAGAGCGAAGAGAGCGAACCCTTAGACATAATGCCTTTGTCACAAGTAGATTTTATTAATTTAGCATGTGAACTCATACCCCAACAATTCGATGGTTCCTTCGAAAATTTATTTGGGTTTCTGGATGCATTGGAATTGTTAAAGACTAATGTTACTGAAGAGTTATCAGTCACAGCAGTAGCTTTTGTAAAGACTAGGTTGGCAGGCAAGGCCAGAGCAGTGATAGCTGATGAAAGTACTTTAGAGGGAATAATAACCGCTCTTAAGAGTAGGGTGAAAGGTGGAAATTCAGGATTGTTGGCAGCAAAATTAAATAATCTGAGGCAATACAACAAAGACGCTGTGAAGTACACAACAGAGGTGGAGAAGCTGGTCGAATCTCTTAGGAACTCGTACATCTCGGAAGGAATGCCGAGATTGCTGACAGAAAAGTACACCAAGGAAGCGGCAGTCACGGCGTTAAGCAAAAATGCCAATCAGGAGAAAACTAGGTGGATTTTAGAGGCAGGTAACTTTTCCACGGCAGAAGAGGCCCTTAAAAAATTCGTAGAGGTGGATACACGTTCTGATCAGCTAACTACAGTCCTTAGTTATGAGAGCAATAGGGTAAATGGGCGCAGAATTAGTAGCAATGTCGGGTCAAGGTACAATCAGGCCAGGAATCATAATGGAAGATTTAATGTAGACAGCCGGTCAAATAATTACATTGGGAGGAATAATAACTTTAGAGGTAATCAATACAGGGGTTCCAATGCAAGGGGTAGCAGCTGGAGAACCAACCATTGGAACAACAACTATGCTCAGAATGTTAGATGCATTGAGGCAGCTGAGGAGTCGGGAAACTTTCCGGACCCCCAGTTACAACAGGGGGACCATTAAACGTAAGGAAAAATATATTCCACATTGACTTGACGCTTTCCAACTTTGTAAAATTATATACTAACATATCGGACAAACTGTGCACATTCATAGTGGATACTGGCGCAGATATTTCAATTTTTAAAGAAACTAGTGTCAATAACCCTCAGTTAATAAACAATAATCTCACTATTAATATAAAAGGTGTAACAGCTGGAATTACAAAGTCCATGGGTACAATCAATGCCACATTATTTCAAAAAAATAATGAAGTGTCACATAGATTTCATGTAGTGTCAAAAACCTTTTCTATCCCGGCTGATGCAATTTTAGGCAGAGATTTTATTTCAAAATTTAAATGCAATCTAGATTACTCACGTTGGTTAATGACAATAAATAATTTCAATAACTATTTTTCGGTACCAATTTTTAACAGCCCCATAGACAATACTCTCTCAATACCTCCCAGATGTGAGGTAATGAGAGTTGTAGACCACTTCAAAGATTTGAAAGAGGATGCTGTGGTAGAACAGCAAGAATTACAACAGGGCATATTCATAGCCAGAGGAATAGTTTCTAGAAATAGTCCATATGTTAGGATATTGAATACAACAGAGGAAAGCGTAAATGTATCTACTAATAATATATTCAATATCAGTATTAGCAATTTCAATGTATACACGATGACCGGGAAGTCGGAAGTAAGAAAAAAAGAATTATTAGAGGCAATAGATCAAGATATGCCACATTATATTAAAGATGAGTTAAACAAATTATGTAGTGAATTTTCTGATGTATTTGCTTTAAAAAACGATCAAATAACATCAAATAATTTTTATTCACAAAAATTGAGAGTCAACGACCACACTCCGGTATATATAAAAAACTATCGCACACCTCACGCACATGTGTCAGAAATCAATAGTCAGGTTGACAAACTATTAGAGCACGGCATAGTCGAGCCGTCACGATCTGTGTACAATAGTCCTGTACTATTAGTACCTAAAAAATCTCAAAATGGGAGCAAAGCATGGCGTATGTGCATAGATTTCAGACAATTGAATAAGAAGTTGATACCTGATAAATTTCCTTTACCTAGAATCGATAACATTTTGGATCAATTAGGTAAAGCAAAGTGGTTTTCGGTTGTTGATTTAATATCGGGATTTCATCAAATCCCTCTGGATAAAACATCCAGAGATTACACATCATTCAGTACAGACAAGGGAGTATTTAGGTTTACAAGGCTACCCTTCGGGCTAAATGTAAGTCCCAACAGTTTTCAAAGAATGATGACAATTGCGTTTGCTGGACTAACTCCAGAAAAGGCGTTTTTATATATGGACGACCTAATAGTAATAGGTTGCTCTGAAAAACACCATTTTGAAAATTTGAGAAAAGTGTTTGAAACATGTAAAAGTCATAATTTAAAATTAAATCCACAAAAATGCAAATTTTTCCCTAAGGAAGCTACTTACTTGGGTCATAAAATCTCGGACAAAGGAGTTGAGCCTGATGAATCAAAATTCGTAGTAGTAGAAAAATACCCTACACCAGTTAGTGCGGAAGAAGTGAAAAGATTTGTAGCATTTTGCAACTACTATAGAAGGTTTGTCCCGAAATTCGCGGAGATTTGTTTACCATTAAATAAACTAACACGTAAAAACGTAAAATTTCAATGGACAGAAGATTGCGGGATTGCTTTTAATAAGTTGAAACAGTCACTCATTAAACCGCCAATCCTGCAATATCCTGATTTTGCCAAACAATTTGTTTTAATAACGGATGCATCCAATTTTGCATCCTCCGCAATATTATGTCAAAATCACAACGGGACAGATTTACCTATAGCATTTGCGTCAAAAAGTTTCAATAAAAGTGAGCTTAATAAACCAATCATATTAAAAGAGTTAACCGCCATTCATTGGGGAATAAATTATTTTAAGTGCTACTTATACGGAGCACCTAAATTCTTAGTGAAAACTGATCACAAACTATTACAACATTTATTCGCAATGAAAGATCCTTCTTCTAAACTAACACGAATTAGATTAGACCTGGAAGAGTATGATTTTGAAATAGAATACATTGAGGGTACGTGTAATGTATCTGATGCTCTTTCCAGAATAACTATATCAGACTTAAAACAAATGCAAGTAGAAAATTCACAAATACTAGCATTAACAAGGTCAATGGTCAAAAATAACCTAGTAACTGACAAAGAAAGTATAAAAACGCAAAAAGCAGAATCAACTAATTTAAAAGTTATTAAAATAAACAATAATGTCGAAGTGCTAAAATTGCCTAATCTACAATTTACACAATGGAATTCCACATCATTACAAATGACTGTGAAACATAAGGGTAAATTGCTGATGAAGGAACAAATATTGCAAACTGTAGGAAACAACCTTGACCTAGGCCAAGCGTTGTACCGACTAGATAGGTCGGCAGTTGTAAATAATGTTAGGAAAGTTAAACTATTTACAAATGATTTTATATTCAAAAAATGCACTGAACAAGAATTCAAAAGTACAGGTAATGAAGTTTTGAAACACCTGTCAATTACGTTATGTGACGCACCAATACGAATTACAAACACAGATGAAAAACTTGATTTAATCAAGAGATACCACAATGATCCACTCTTAGGAGGGCACTGTGGACAAAAAAGGTTAATAAAAAAATTAAAATCTGGTTATACATGGGCAAACATGTCAAAGGAAGTAGCCGAATTCATAAAAACTTGTCATAAATGTCAAATAAATAAGGCAAAGATAAAGCATGTGGAACCGCTAGTAATAACTCCTACTCCTCAACAAGCATTTGATATTGTATGTATCGATACTATTGGTCCATTCACTAAATCAAATTCGGGAAACTTATACGCGGTAACTATTCAATGTGAACTCTCAAAATATGTAGTAATGATTCCTATACCAAATAAAGAGGCCGTAACAGTTGCCAGAGCCATTTTTGAAAAAATGCATTTTGATATATGGACTCATGAAAGAAATAAGAACAGACATGGGACTAGAATATAAAAATGAAGTCTTAAATAATATTTCAAAATTACTATCAATTAACCACAGTATTTCTACGGCTTATCACAGTCAAACTATAGGTGGCTGTGAAAGAAATCATAGAGTGTACAATGAATATGTTCGGAGCTATATAAGTGAAACTCATACAGACTGGGATACGTGGTGTCAATATTACGCCTTTTGCTACAACACCACTCCCAGCACTTATCATAACTATACTCCCTTTGAGTTAGTATACGGTAGAATTGCAACACTACCAAATGAACTACAAGGGAATACAATAGAACCGATATACAACATTGATGCTTATGAGCAGGAAATTCGATATAGATTACAAGTAACTCATAAGAGAGCTAGAGAAATTCTAGGTAAAATTAAAGTAGACTGAAAAAAAACGTGGGATAAAACAGCCAAGTATTTAACATTAGATGAAGGAGATCTTGTTCTTCTGAAAAAAGAGAACGGAACTAAATTTAGTGAGAAATACAGTGGCCCGCATGTAGTGGTAGAATTCGCAGACCCAAACTGCACAGTAGCGTTAGGAAATGGAAAACATACCACAGTACATAAGAATCGGCTGGATATATATAATCAGGAACAGTGACTTTGACAATAAACCAGGAACATTTTTCCTATATGTGTATATTTATATTTTTTCTTCCTTTCAGCTCCAATGTATGTTATTTTGTATTTTTTTTCTCTGTATATATGGTTTTGCTTCAAGGGGGGGGGTGCTAATGGCTAACCCTCACTATTAAAATAAGTACCTAGTGGAGGCGCCCCACAGGTACAATTCATATTATTATTATTATTATTTCTCTTATTATCATTATTTTATTATTACTATTGTGGTAACAGGAAGTAACCATCCATCAAAGCCAAACTATTACGCGTTTGAAAATTCCCTAAGATAAATGGTTCAAGGGCTGGCCAACCCTGAAACCATTCTCCCTAGGGGGAGGGATGTAATGCCCCTCGTATAATGTATTAGGTCATTGACGAAATAGCTTAATTAATACTTTTATAAATATGTCTATCAGCAATGATATAAAAGTATTAGTAAGCTTAAATAAAAATATAAACATAGTTTTGGACATTTTGATGAGACGGGTACAAATATATTTATAATTAGATTAATACAATAAACTTCAACGAGCTCGGTTCTATACCGATAGATCAACGTAATTTGTACTTAGAATTATTTAGTTGTTTAATAAAGATATAAGTGACTTTTACTAAGTGTTTAATAACAACGACCTGTCAACCCTTACAAATTATTTTGAAGGAGTTTCTTGTTCTATCAAAACTTAGCGTTATAATATCGCTCAGAGGGATCATTTGATTCAGTACATGGAGATTACATTGCAATACCTTAAGCTCTTGTCGCGTTCAAGTTGGTGCTAGAAGGGCAAGGAGAGAACAATGGCGTTGAGAAAACAAACATTGATTGCGACAAACACCTGATAATGACCATAATACAGAACTTTGTGAAGCACTAGCGGAATTTAATGTCACCAACCCAATACACCAGCCAAAACTACCCAAGTTGCGAACCATGATAAGAGCACTAACAGTATAATAGCAGCAGTGAACTTACTATTGCAGAACCATGCATCAGAAGTTGGCCAACAAATACATCCCATATTACAAGTACCATCCGAACTCGGTGCTAGAGAATGCTGATTTTAGACTATACTACGATAGGTCTATTATTACCACCGATAGACGGGTGACGAATAACCGGCCTGATATTGTAGTTGTGGATAAAAAAGCTAACTCGGTTTATCTGGTGGATGTTGCTGTACCCAATAATAACAATATTCTGGACAAAAACAACGAGAAAATTGCAATTGAGGTAGGACAGATGTGGCATGCAGAGAAAATAGAGGTGGTACCAATCATCGTTTCATCTACGGGACTAATTCCCAAAACTCCACAAGAAATCCTTACCAAACTAGGTCTTCACAAAAATACATACATCGATCTGCAGAAGGCTGCCGTTCTAAATACCTGTCACACTGTCCGTAAATTTCTTAATATGTGACTTCCGAGCCTAATCCCATTTGCGTTTACACACGCTCGGGATAGGTGAACATTACCAGCAACTGCTACGCAAGTGTATACTTGGAATGATAATGATAATAATAATAATAATAAATTGATAATAATATATAATGATAATGTTTATCCTGTTAGGAATATCGTAACAAGGTCTACTGTCAGTGAATTGGTGAACAGTCCATCATGGAGCAGAAAACTTACAATAACTGAAGACGAATCTTCAAATATTTGTTTGATGTTAGAGGTATGTACTAATTTGAGGAGTGAAAAAATTCAAAAGTTTTGTTAACACACAGTAAAGGGTACGGATTCGTATGAATGGTTGGATCTGAGACCAGATTGGTTGGTGCAGAGTATATTTTTTTTATTGAAATATTCCAGCAACTGTTGATAAACTACTAATTCCAACAATTTTTCAGCACAGGGTAACGTATTAGTTGGAAGGTATTCATCAGATTTGTTTGTGTTAGAGACTTTTTTGATAGGCGTTTGTACCCATTCCGATGTATTTTGTAGAGGTCGCCACATAGGCGACGTATGCGGCATAAATGTAGACAAAACTTTTTTGCCTTTAACTTTAGCGCTACTTTCGTAAAATGTGATTGAAGCCACATCATTACAACAAAAAAAAGGTATATTTGTTAGCATCCCCAAATCTTAACGGTTTTAGAGATAATCACATTTTAGTGATTAACTACATGATTATTATTTAATGAAATTGCGTTCGAAAAATGTAGTTGTGTGTAAGATAATTATTTTTTTAGTATTAAGATGAACAGTATTAGGGTATAGTAGCAGTTAACATGAATTGTTGTAATGATGTGGCTTCAATTATTTTTAAAAAAAGTAGCGCTAATGTGAAGAGCAAAACGGTTTTGCGTACATTTATGTCGCATACGTGACCTATCTGGCGCCCTCTACAAAATACATCTAAATAGGTGCAAAATTATGATAACTTATACCCAAAACCCCCCATAATCCAATTTTTGTGCATATACGTCAATTACGTTAAAATTATTGTAAAAAGCGAAAATTAGAATTTCATGTTCCACACCCTGTATCTCTCTTAATATCAACCTTTTATTGAGGCTAGTTGATTTGAATCGCAATATTTTAAAGTGAAGATTGTACTGTACTACTGTACTTCTATGTACAAATACTTAAGGACCACCCTGTTTATTTGTGGGTGTGTTGAGTTTCTGTAGGTGGAGTGAAACTTTTATTTTAAGAGACAATACCAAGGAAATGTATAATGGAAGACTGTAATGTGGGGTGCACCTGGTAAGCTTTATTTTTATTAAGTATGTTTCATTAACTGAAAATGTCCATAATATTGAAGTAGTTATTTTTCTATACAGCTATGAATAACAACGTTCAGTTTGGCTGGAAAAAAGTTTAGTTTAAGTATACCTGCCCAGTTTATTGGATTGTTGTTGAACTTGTTGTATATATATATATTTTTGCATTAAATAAAATATATTAACTTGATAATTATTGCTTCAATTTTCCCACTTCACGCATTATATAGTCCATTTGTCATTTCAGTTAAGTAATTCAATTTGACTATTTGATTGTTATTATTGTGATATCCATAACTTTAAATGAAATCTCCGTCCAAAGTGAAATGGAAGATTCTCTGCCTGAAAAGATTACAATCTGACGCAACTTCTTTTGATAAAATATTGATGATAAGAAAGATACAGGGTGGAAAAGTTCAAATGTCAAAAATTATTTTTCTCAGTGAATTGGAAGCTTTTGGATATACAAACGTAAAAATTTATAGATTGGTGCTTGAGGGCCTGGGAAATCATAATATGTTATCCGTTTCGATGCATTTTTTAGAGGGCGCCACAAAAGCTATGTTGTTGGTGTAACTGTGCGATTAACTTATTTATCGTTAACGGTATCCCCTTATTCATTAGAAAATATCAATACTATTGAGAATTATCAATGTTCTTGCTATATTACAGCTAATAATAAATTTGCTGATATCAGCGCCTACTAACATTATTATTTTTGTGCTAATAAATGGAATGAAAATTATGAAGGGGGGAATGCGAATATATCGAAAATCAGTAACCTTTGAGACTAATGATAGGTATAACTTTTTGTCACGAAAATGATGCAGTTTTGATATCTTCCAATAAATAGAGGGATAAATAAGTTAGTCGCACAGTTACACCAACAACATAGCTTTTGTGGCGCCCTCTAGGAAATGCATCGAAACGGATAACCTATTATGATTTCTCAGGCCCTTAAGCCCCAATCTTCAAATTTTTATGTTCGTATATCCAAAAACTTTCAATTTACTGGACATTTCAACTTGTATCTTACTTATCATCAATATTTTATTGAAATAGGCTGCGTCAGATTGTGATATTTTTAGGTGAAGAATCTTTCATTTCACTGTGGTCCATTACATACGGAACACCCTGTATAAGTAGGTTATCTGTAGTAAATACTAGTAAATCCTAGTGAATCCAAAATTTGAGTTGAAACTCCTAAAATGTTATTATTATAATAAATAAATAATAAAATCTTGAAAATTCAATGGATGAGTCTTTTACTTGATGAAGATCCATACTAAACGATGAAGTAAAATCTTTTACCTACGACTCCCCCTGTAATCAGTCAATAACACACAGTCGGTATCAATGTAATGATGTCTATTACGCACTGTAAAAAAAAACGCACAGCTGTGAAGTAAATCGCACGGCTTCCCTAGCAACATTGCAACCGCCCAAATTGGTCGATAGAGAAAACGACCTATGGGTTACAGGTAAGTCCAGTTGTTCCGGTGACAACCTTTCAGGCCTTCAACTAACTTAGTCAGCAATAAAAGTACCAGTCCTATCCCAAACCTAGCAAAGTGATAGGAATAAAGAAAACAATTTCCCAAACTTACCACAATATTATATTATATTCGTGACTATTATATTATATGAAATGTTCCTTAGGTAATTATAAAAAAATAAGAAATAGATAGTACCTATGTATACCCATCAAAACGTCAAGTTATATGATTGGACCACGCCAATTTCGAAATGTATGTAAAAATATTACAATATACAAATCGAAGTTAAAGGATTGTGCCAATCCCAAAAATTAAGATTATTGAAAGTTAACTGAATGGACTATGCCAATTCCAAAAAGGTACGTAAGAACATTACGATACACAAGTCAAAGTTAGGAGATGGACTATGCCAAATGCAAAATGTATGTAAAAATATTACACTATACAACGCTGAGTTAAATGAATGGACTATGCCAATTCCAAAATATCTGTAAGCAACTTACAATATACAGAAGTGAAAAATGAAATGAATGGGCTATGCCATTTCCTAAGTGTCTGTAAGGAACTTACAATATACAAATGTGAAAAATTAAATGAATTGTCGGCGATACTATGCCAAATCGACGAAAAATATATGATTACTTTACATTAACCATAAGTAATGTTAAGGATTAGATGGACTACATCCGATCTGAAAAAAAATTATTTGTGTGTGCATTCTAACCGTATGAAATAAAAAATACTCATATACATATGATAATTATGGCCGTTAATCGTTGGACGGCTTGGTACCAAGGCGACTAACCGACTAAGATAACAGTATAATACCCTATCCCGCAATGCTGAAAAACAACTTAAATCTACATAAAATAGTAAATGGTAATAATAGAAACCAAAGTGATGAAATGAAACTTCTGGGTTCATCCAGTTCAATACGGCGTGACTTCAACGTAACTGCTGGTCCTTGTCCCTGATCTGTCCCATTCCTGTACCAATTACTTGACCAACTTCCGAACAATCACTCGAAGACAGCTAAGCTGGTAGTCTGGGATATAACACCCTGGCCCAATACTCAAACCAACTGAGTCGATACTTGGGGTAAGTAGATGTTATATGTATGTTCAACCATAAGTATAGGGAAAACCGTGTGTTAGAGAGAGAGCAGCGAGACAATGTGTAAGAGAGAGAGAGAGCGGCGCGCGCGTTTTAATTTAAGGCAGCCATTTTTAGTCCTGTTGTATATTTAAAAATCTGAAAAAAACTTCAGTGAGATTCGATCCCACAACCTTCGCGTCTATAGCAAGGCATTCAACACATGCTGCCATAAGCTCTCATGCATATTATTAGCGAAGAATGGTATTGCTGCTGCAATGTGAACGCGGGGGCGGTGCGGAGGTAATCAACGTAATCGAGAGTATAGATATACCGGGGATGGTTGAAAGTAGCGCAATAATGCTGTCAAAAAGGCACTAACACCTAACTTCGTTACTATTGGTCCGATTTGAATGGAACAAACGGCATTATGTATGAAAAGTGATGTAATTTATATATGGAGAGTATGAGCATGCGCAATAATGCTACCATAAAGGCACTAACACCTAACTTCGTTACTATTGGTCCGATTTGGATGGAACAAACGTCACGTCAAATGACACACGTCACGTGACACGTCGAATGTTAAACGTCACGTGACACGTCACGTGACACGTCACGTGACACCTCTCTCCTGTGCAACGTGACGTTTGAGTCTCCTCACGGGATGTTTTAAAGATTAAAAAAAAACTAATTTTTCTCTCGAGATATTTATTTATTTAGAAAATAATTATAATGATAATACAGTATTTGAAAACCAGTGGCGGAGGCGTTGTACATTTCTTTCGGTACACGAATATACTCCAGTGGCGTGGCAGGGGTTTGGATCATGGTCAAAGTTTCCTGTTGCACACGGCGTACCATCAAATTTGCAAACGTCAATAATATGTGGAAAAATACCGAAAATGTGACATTTCTTTTGCAGAAACTCGGCTTTTTGTTGTCCTCGAACGTAAATGTAGTCTGCGGCATGCAATAACTTGCTTTCCAATATTTTATTTTAAAAATTGTAAAACGAAAATTCCAATCTTCATGTAATATAAAAGTTGATGAATATACAGGATGTTTTTCTAATAATACTTATAACAATTTTATATCGTATTGTTTTAAGAAATTAAAAACTTAAAATGGCATAAATTAATTTATAAGTTGATTGACCTAAGTACCAGGTCATGTGGCTCAGGTTCATATCAGGAAATTGATGTAAAATAGACTAAGTGTAGTATGCATAGGTACATTGAAAATTTAAACAAAGTATATATGACAAGTGGAATGTCATTGACCTTACTCGATTCTTTTTAACATATACAGAGTGATGCAAAATTATTGTTCGCAAAGTGAATCAACTAACGTATCGCTGAAAATACATTAACATCCAGGACAAACAAATAGGAATTTTTGTAAATAAATATGACGTATTACGCTGAAGTTATCCGATATTACGGATGGAACAAAAATTAGGAACTCCTTATCTATCAGGATAATTGATGCCTAGTATGCATAGGTACATTGAAAATTTAAACAAAGTATATATATGACAAGCGGAATATCGTTAACCTTACTCGCTTCTTTTAACATATACAGAGTGTTGAAAAATTATATTTCGGGAATCAACTGATGTTGAAAAGACATTAACGTACAGGACAAGTGACATATCGTTGAAAAACACCAAACATTCTTTCAACAGGGTGTATCGTACAAAGACAAGTGATATATATCATTAAAAAGGGTATCACGTCTCTACAGGGTGTTTCATAAGACTATAAAGAAAAAATCAGGTGACATTCTCCATCTAGTTTTTGTCATGCGTAATATTAGTATCTGTCTTTGTTTTATTCATGTAAAAGTTGATGAATATACAGAATGCACGAAAGACGTATCGTTTGAAAAGCCTTAATATCCAGTATACGAAACATTCTTTTATCAGAGTGAAAAAAAAAA
>CAJUYI010003504.1:994-22970 GCA_910591695.1 Galerucella pusilla | reverse complement strand
GTTTCTTGGAATGCTAAATAAACATTTTTTATGTATTTTGAGGTGCTTAATAAACATTTTTTATGTATTTTGAGGTTAGGTGTTTAGATGATTTCCCATTTACTACAAAACCGATAGTGCCATCGATAGTATCGATAGTTCTCAATAACACTATCGGAACTATCGATAGTCGTGACTATCGATATTTGGCTACCTCTATACTGCACATGGAATGATCTAATAATGCAGTCGTCAATTTGCTGAGATTCTGGTCAGAACATATTTAATTTCCAAACGAGGCTTTCGAATCGTCCAGCAATTAAATAGTATTCCTAAAAACCGGGAGTTACTATCAAAAAATTTGAACGGCGGAGAGACAAAGAAAGGAATCTCGGTAAGACCCGAGGCAGTCGGCGATTCACTGAGATTCCTATTACCAAAATAAATTTTGATAACCGAACGAAACTTTTGGATCGCCCGGTATTCAAATATTAATTCCGAAAACTAATAAACCCTATCAACAGAATTAAACAACGAAAACAGGAAGAAATTTCTAAAAACCAATAAAACCTATCAACAACGGAAAGAGGAAGAAATCTCATCAAGACCCGGGAAAGTCGGCGATTCACTGAGATTCTTAATACCAAAATAAATTTAATTCCTGAACGAGGTGTCCAGCAATTAAATATTATTTCTGAAGACCGGAATATACTATTCACAAAATTAAACGGCAGAAAGAGAATGAAATCTCAGCAATACCCCAGAAAGTCGGCGATTCACTGAGATTCCTGATACAAAAATAAATTTAATTCCTAAACGGTGTCCAGCAATTGAATAATATTTCTGAAAACTAATAAAAAAAACATGAACAATTCCAGTAGCAAACCTCAAAGTAAATCAAACAACCAATGTGACAAAAAAACGATGCTTATAAAAACTTGGGCCACAACATTAAACGGCAAAATGGTTCAAATATAAATCTTAAGCTAAGCGATAAAAAAAAATTATCATCCAACTTGGAATTTATTTAACGGAAAAAATTAGAATTATAAAATAAGAAAACCACTGAGTTTGATATAAATGTCAGTAACACTTCCAACCAATTATATATTCTGTCCTGAATTATCAAATCAACTTCAATAAAAAAAAATTTCATACGGAAATTATACGGAGTTAAATAAAATTTTATCTTTTAAACACTAGCAGCTTCTCCTAAATTTTTGCGGAACCGGTATATACTTTTTTGGTTGTAAGATCGAAGCAGAGAGCCTCCCAAAACTGTCGTTCTCATATTTATGCCGTATTTCCCACTAATCGTTTTAAAATAATTTTTTTTCTTAAAAGCCGAAACTAGATTTACTTACTTTATTCCAACACCCATGAATATACTGAACGGCCCGAAAGTTTTAATCAAGTAAAATTAAAATACATGAATACCTGATGTCCCAAATATTTTAAATGAACGAACTTGTAACCAAGTTGTTTTACCAGATAAAATTTATATTTACTACCTTACATTAGAAAAAAAAAATTAAAGTAAGTGAGTAAGGAGGGAGTAATATTTCACATCTTGCAAATTAATCAACTAAAATAATACCGGAGCAAGAAAATAACATGAGAATTCAAATCCTTATTAACCTAAAAAGTAACTTCGTTACACGTGGAATACATTCAACGAATGTCCAACTATTCATATGTAAGAGAAAATTTGCTAGAGTTTGTTATATTAATGGGTTATTAATTTTTTTTTCGAAATGTTCACATTTTTAAAAAAGTCAGTATAACTCGGAACCCTCTGTATTTAGGTATAGAGAACCATTCTGAAGGAGTTTAACATTTTTCAGGGGCAATCAGGAAATGCAATAAAATATAGGGTGTTTCATAAGAAAAAATATAACTTTGATACGCCACACTTTATTTCAAACACTATATATTTTCTTCGATATTTCTGTGATTTTTGCCGAACTCTGTATACTCACCTTGTTGCGTATCCGTTTGCTTCTCATACCCAGCTTCGTTATAATAAGGCTCGGAAACTAGTATCAATCCTTGAATAGACACAATCAATTGCAACAGCGTACTGTTTGGTCCCCAAACTTCAGTCCCTCTACCCATCCAAGTACCCAAAAGTGATACACAAACTTTCCCTTCCACATATAAATTGGGATTTAATCTCTCCGAACTGTAGCTAATGTAGTGTACTAGAGGTGGTGAACGGGGATAGTCCGAGCTGAGTTGTATATCGAATAGAAACAGACCATCTTCGTAGGGGGTTTTGTCCGGACCTCGAATCATTACGGATAGTAGATCGATTCGATTGCCGTAGGAACGTACCCACACGCCTGATGGTAGAGAGTCTTTTAGGAGTTTGTATTCTTTTTGAATGGATTTTAAAAACCTGAAAATTGGAGTTAGTAAAAGTAATTTTCATTTTTTTTATAACTTTTGCGGTGGATTGTATTGTAGAAAGTAGGTCTTGTGTGGTAACCAGATGATAATTGACATTAGATAGTACCTTAGACCTACATTCGACACTCGTCGCTGGATCGTACAACAATTAGTCCAATCGGGTTAGACCAAATACTATCAAAACATGGAAGTGATGGCAATAGACAAGATTTTTGATGGAATCCCTCAAAAATATCATGGTTAATGATAATCCGTTGCCTTCACTGGTTTTTAGGATGTGGTAATTGCATAATAACAGCTTATATCCAAAACAACTAAAAATGGGCCTGTTTTTCGACATGTTTTCTAATTTTACTCGAAAAGTATCAAGTTTATCGTGCATATTTATAGGAACAAAGTTATAAAGCGTAAAATTTGCTATAAAATTCCATGGTTTAAAATGTAAAAATTCCCATGCCTGCAGCCACAGCGGATAAATAAGTAAAAAAAAATTGAGAAAACAGCTGTTTTTCAGACGCAAAATACTAATGCAATTTATGGAGCAATGTAAATCATTATTTGTCTCATAAAACGTTATTTATTCACGAACTGAACGCAACAAACGCGGTTTCCATATCTGCTGAGTAATCTAATCGTTAATAAACATTAGGTAAAAGAAATAGACATTGTTAGAATAAAGATATATGACACAAAAAATGGTTTATACTTACAATAATGTTTTTACACATACTAGAAGGTTACAGCTATCATATGAAGATCACAGGCAAAGAAGGCGCTATGTAAATTTTTAAGGAAATTGAGTTATTAGTGCCATCTATTAAAAAAATTTCAAAAGTTTCACTCTATCCTATCGTTCAGGCTATAAATGCGGTTAGTCGGGAGTAATTTCAATTTTTAATATTGACGAACAGACTAAAAAGGTACCATGTCAGTGCGGTGCTGGGTAAGAAGGCGCTTAGTCAAACTAACCTTTGCGTTTTAGTTATTTATTTGAATTTCGTAGTAAATTATGGCTTAGTTTGTTTATTTCAACACGTGGGGCTTGATGTAAAAAGGCCATAGTTACATGGAATGTGACAAAAATTTTGGCCTTATTAACCAAAAAATACGTGCAGAATTACCCACGACCTGGTGTGATCACTTCAAATCTGCTAGGGCAAAGCCTATACCCTTTGAAGTTGTTGAAGCCAAACAAGATCTTTTTAGAAACTGGACGTCCTTTTTGAAGCCCAGATATAGAAGAAAATGTCCAATTTCCAGGAGACCAATAAGAGAACTGAAGATTGTGAGAGAACATCCCCACTTAATCTACTTCAGAAACACCTACAAGGGGATGTGGGAATCAAGCCCCATAACAGACAGAAAATTTCGACCCAATACACTACTTAAAGCTGGAGAATTTAATCTTCCCGATTTTTTATTTGATGGTGAGTTTAGTGTATGATAAATGTTTGAACAGTTTACTATAGGGAATTTGAAATTTTAGGTTCATTACCATTGAGTCATGCAAAGTGGAAAGATTTACAAGATTTTGCGGACCCGAAGCTCAGCAATACTTTGACAGCATTCCAAATTCAAGAAGCTGACACTGGCCACCGCAAAAATAAATTATTGATACTATTAATAATTTTAGGCAAATGAGATTTTTGGTTTATGAAAAAGTTGGTATAAGAATCATAATATTTTGTAATAAGTCATATGACAAAGCGCGTTTTTACCTTTTTTTCTGTAATAAGGTGTCTTTTTCTCCTTTTTATAGAATTTATTTACTCTTTGATTTAATTTACTAAATAAAGGTTCCAATGCTTTAGAACGGGTTTTCTCGGAATCCCGTTTTTTGACATATCACCTTCTTTTCCTGTGATCTTCATATGCAATGATTCAATCAACAAGTTTTTCGTTTCAACTGACTCAGACGTTAGTTTAAAAAAGCGATTAAAATTGTACCTTAGTAACAATCAAGATATCTGTGCGGTTTTTTATTTTAATTAAAATCTGAAAAAACCCACTTGAAGGACTTGGAAAAACACAACTTTTGGCGTTTTGAACATTCAATTCGGACCATTTAATCCCGAGTTATTGATTCCCGAACTTGATCAACGATTCTAGGCAAAAGATCAACAAGCTAACGAAAAAGAAATACTGTCATGCAGGTCCTTCTGCATATTTTTCAACACACCCACCTTTCATAACTTATCAACAATTCGATCAAATGAAAGAGAGAATGTGCGCGGAAGAGGCTCTCGGCGCTGTGATTCCGATGGGAGGGCATGGCTGAGTATAGCGGCGAAAGCACAGATTATAATATGTGGCTAGAGGTTGAATCGCACCTACATGTCGGTATTTTTTTTTTCGTTAAATTGTGGTTCGTTTGCTTAGAGTTGTTGAACAAGTTTGGGATACAATAACTCGGGATTAAATAATCCAGATATCTTTATTGCTACTAAGGTAAAATTTGAACAAATTTTTTAAACTAACGTCTGAGTCAGTTAGACCGAAAAAATTGTTGATTAAATCATTGCATAATATGATATCTGTAACCTTCTAGTATGTGTAAAACATTATTGTAAGTTCAAACAATTTTTTGTGGCACATGTCTTTATTCTAACAATGTCCATTTCTTTTACCTAATGTTTATTAACAATTAGATTACTCAGCAACTAAATAAGATATTTAAACCGCGTTTATTGCATTCAGTTGGTGAATAAATAACGTATTATGAGAGAAATAATGATTTACATCGCTTTATAAATTGCATTTGTCCACGACCACCCAATAATAAGTCAATATTTTACCTCCTAACTAAAGGTATATGGTACCCATATATCAATTGTCGTGAATTATGGTTCATAATTCCCGACTAGAGATGGGGGTACAATATGAAATATAAACTTTTAAATCTGTGTATTTTGTTCAGGAAATTTGTTTCTGACATATATCGTATCTATAAAATATTGTAATTTTTAGTATTGATACTTTTCATAACGATATTTTCTAATATTAAGTATTTTAAAACAATATATTTATAACGGTACGTTGTATTGATACTTTCTACAGTATCGCCCATCTCTATATATGTCAAATTATTTGAAGTAGATGCCACAACATTTGGAGGTTAGTAATATGCCAAATCGCCATATTAATAAATAAATTAAGTGTCGTGGACAAAGTATAGTATTCTACTCGCAATTTATGGCCATAATTCACTTGGGTGAATTATGGCTATCATAAATTGCTCGTTTAATAATATACTATTGGCCACGACCATTTGATAATTTCAATATTTTATGTGTGCTACTTCAGGTATAAAGACGTACATAATTCACCCGTGGATAAGAGGTGTGGATAATGAAAAGGTCACATGACATATAATTATATTGATACATATTTATACAAACGACATAATTTATAGAATAAAAATTACGACTCACCACGGACTCGAACCCACGAGCAAAATTCCGCGCATTACAAAGTCAGAGACCTAAACCACTAAGCTATGAAGACTTTATATATGATAATATCAAGACGTTGTATATGTAGGAGTATATCGTTATGCCAAATCAAAAGTGAGGTTTTAAATATATAATTTATTACTAATTGCAAGAATTTCAATAACTATATTGGTGTTTGATTGATATTACTAGAATGTTTAATATGGAAAGTGAATCAGACAGTGCATTGAATTCTTATTAAATACCTAATTTGTTAAAAATAACATAACAAGTAATAGGAGAGCTTTATAAATGTAATAAACTATAGTGGCAAAAAAATTTATACCTAAACAAATAATTCATAATCGTGGACAAAGTATAGTATTCTACTCGCATATAATGGCTATTATTCACTCAGGTGTTTATGTCACTCGCCTGCGGCTCTCGACGAAAACGCACCATCGTGAATAATAGCCATCATTATATGCTTGTTGAATAATATACTATAGTATTTTGCGTCTGAGAAACAGCTGTTTTTTCAAATTTTTTTACTTATTCACCCGCTGTGGCTGCAGGGATGGGAATTTTTACATTTTGAACTACGGAATTTCATAGCAAATTCCACGCTCTATAACTTTATTCTCATAAATATTCACGATAAACTTAATACTTTTCGAGTAAAATTCGAAAACATGTCGGAAAACAGGCACATTTTTGGTTGTTTTGGCTATAAACTATTATTATGCAATTACAGGGTTCATAGCCATTTTACAAAATAAAATTCCCTGACTTTTCCAGGTTTTCCCTGACCCACAATTTTTTTTCCAGGTCACTTTTAGGTATCCACTAAAAATGTAAGTCTGTGGTAATTGAAATTCTTCCTAAGCATACTACCCCCTCCTCCCCACACACTCACACTAAAAAAGTTATTTTCATTCAAACTCATAGTTCACAGGAGAGAAGCATCACGTTTGAAGAAACCAATACATATATGTCTCATTTTTAAAAACAAAATTTAAACAAAGAATCTGAAAGGAATAAAAACACAAAAATAAAAACTAATGAAAAAATATAACATAAAAACAAACAGTTATAAAACTCTTCAGAACAAAAAACCCCAAATTCGCATCACAAAAGCTGCAGGGTAACAACAAATTATTCCCTGCAGATTGGCCAATACATTAGAAAAATTAGGTAACGATAGTACTTAACGTTTGTCTTTTAGGTCATTAATTTCAGTGTTTATTAAAGACAAGCTAGTATTTGATTCGTTTTCCATTTTTCTCTTTTTAATTTACAAATTATAGATTTTACTATTAGCTTCCCTTTTTCTCTTTTTAACCAAATTATTTTTAATTGAATTTTTATTTTCCTTATCTTCTGTGAGTCATTTTTTATTGTAGTCGTAGTTTTTAGCTCCTCCTAAACAATGTTCATCAGATGTTTTTTAAATTGACAAAAACTTTTTTCTACTTTCTACTCGTTCATTCATTCATTCAAACGTTTGGGTTGTGCTCAACAGCCCGGGCACTTGACCTAAGTCATTGTACCATTTTCTACTCGTTATTATGTTTATCGTAAAAGTATTGAATTAATTTATTTGCATTTTGTGCAGAGTCCATGAATATTCTTGGGCCAAAACAGGTAATATACTTTGCCAAATTATATTTTATGCATGATCTTTCAGCAATTTTTTTTACTGCTGCTACAAGAAATTTTTGACATTCTTTCCAAAATCTTACTAGTTCTACTTCAGAAACCTTTAGTATCATGTCCGAGTTAGCTATCTCTTTTTATTTCACAGGTATAAAAAATAATACAAGAATGGTTAAAGTTTATGGGGAACGATCAATAATTATATCTAAGCTTGAAGGGGAAAGATCCATAATTATTTTGTAGGTAGGGGAAAAATTTCCCTGACATTTTTATGATGTTTTTCCTGACTTTCCCCTGACCATCTTTAAATTCCCTGACTTTTCCAGGTTCTCCAGGTCGCTATGAACCCTGAATTATCACAGCCTAAAAACCGGTGGAGGCAATTGATTATAATTAACCCTGAGATTTTTAAGGGATTCCATCAAAAATCTCGCCTACTGCTCTTACATCCACCTTTAATTCTAGCCCCACTAGACTAAATATGATCCACCACAACATGAATGTATGTAAAACCATCAATGTTATTTACCTTTGTAAGTCTGTAGGTTCAAATTTGCTTTCGAAATAATGATGGGTAACGGGAGCATCATCCAACAGTATATAAGGTTCGTTTTCGCCGGTTCCTTTAGATAAAAGTTTCGATTTTAACGGACTTAACGAAGAAAATGAATCGTCTGGTGTGGTAGGTACGCTCGGTAACGGTGTAGAGCTGGAAGGTGTCGCTACATTTTCCGAAGCTTTCGTTAATACTGTAAAAGCTTGGTTGCCACCAATACGGCTGATTATTTCCGCATAAGCCAAATCCATACGGACTTTGAGCATGGATAACAGTTCTACGCAGAGATTGTCTTGAGATACGGTTGTGGAAATGTCGGTGCTATCTGGGGTTAAAGGAGTTGAAGGGGCTGTAAATAAATAGTGATATAATAAGGTAATCAAATAGGGGGTTCTAGTACTTACCAGTTGCATCTTTACATTCCTTTTTTTCGATTTGTGCGTTAATTTTATTTTCCAATTTGATCATTTTGTTGATATTTTCCTTTTCGGCTACTTTAATTTTCGAAATGGACGGACCGAAATTGTCGCTGGAAAAAAGTCTACCCCTCAATTCGATTCCCAAGGATTTCGCTTTTTCCTTGGCTTGAAGCAACAGCACTTGGAAATGTTTGCTTTTTAAACTAAAATACGACGTACCTAGAAGTTTATCCAAATAACTCGAATTTTCGTATATTAATAGAAGATCTTTTACAAACTAGAACAAAAAATAATTTTAGATAAAAATTTGGATACAATCATATACTCGACTTACTAGAAATGTTTCCAATATTGTGTGTTGTTTGAAGGCATCCTTTAAATAAATAATCCTATTTCTAACAAAGTCTAGTCGGGCTGCTAAATTTTGCAAAACTGTTTCGTCTGTCAAATCACCGGCGTACGATTCTATACTTTCCGTTTCCCAAGATACACAAGCAGCATCTTCGTCCGAACTTTCTTCATCCGAAAAATCGTAATCTGTGGTTTCGGGAATGAGTTCTATGTCTTGCGGCCAACAATTTTCTTCTGTACTGTCTATCCATTGCACCTTCACATACCCCTGGAAAATGACTCATCAATAGAGGAGTTCAGTCTTAGGTCAGTGTGGCCAACAAAAAGTGTTTTTTTCTAACAAGAATGACAGTTAAGGTCTACCCTTCAAAACATAAGATTTTTACATGTTTTTTTATCATTGCGAACATCTATATTGCTTTATTAAAATTATGAACACATCCCCGAAGCGTATATCTTGAAATTTAAAATGACTTTTTAGCTGAATACTCAACATATCGGTGGCCAATAATTCTAGGAACTTTTGGCAAGTCACCATTTCATTTCTGTTATTCTGTCACTAGTTATGTCAAATGTCAGTTATTTTTATTTTTGTTGATATTCGTTTAATTGTGTATGTCCATTTTCAATTAGATTTCTAGTTAGTTGTATCTCTATTCTTCTAATCACTTTTTCCACTGACATTTGACATAACTAGTGACAGATAACAGAAATGAAATGGTGACATGTCAAGAGTTCCTAGAAAAGTAGTTGAACATGATAATAATACTCAAGCTTTTGAAAATACTGTAGCTATTGCCTGTGAAATGAAAGCTTATTTTTCCTAACAAAAATGATAGCCTTAAATGAACTCATCCACGTAACAAATTGTAACTTGAGGTAATGCGTTTATTGATTGTGTTTCAGACCTGTTCCTGTCTTCATAAAAATGGAAAATCTACTTCCTAACTGCTTTTTATTTAAATTTTTGCAGTTTTTGTGAATAGTTTTAAAATAATGTGCAATTGGATCAACTTTCCTAAATATAATGTAAGTTAAGTAAAAATATGTTATTTTGTGATTAATAATATGTTAATGTTCGATGAATTGATGATAATAATATAGATGGAGATTATTTGTCATATTATGTGCAGTTTAATAAAAATTTTAAATTGGTGTTGAATTCTCATTTATCTAATTTATGTGTCTTAAAATTGTTTATTAATTATAATCATTTCAATGAAATTAGTTTTAATTTTTTGTAATGAAATAATTATAACAATTTTTAGACAAATTGTGAGATTTACATACCCACAATCCAAACTAACCAATTTAAATATCCCGCCCTCAAAAACTAGTTCCAACAACCCTTCCTAGTGCGCTTCGATCGACGTGATGCCAACTGTTACTACAGGGTCGAAAACTCCCATTATATCTTAGAATATAGAACAGACAGGAGGGAGTCTTGTCATTCATTAGCTGTATAAGAAAATGCGACGGAAGTCGCCATTTGCAACACCCTAATTATGACTCGTATGTGAAGTTGACGTTGACTGACGTAGTTTTTTTGGTGAAAATTGCTCTTAGACAATATTGTTTGTATAGGAAATAGGACAGCTTA
This sequence comes from Galerucella pusilla, assembly GCA_910591695.1. Taxonomy (NCBI): domain Eukaryota; kingdom Metazoa; phylum Arthropoda; class Insecta; order Coleoptera; family Chrysomelidae; genus Galerucella; species Galerucella pusilla. The sequence continues at coordinate 12,569 of CAJUYI010003504.1, read as the reverse complement.
TAGTTTTAAGTGTTTATTATAGTAAATATCAGTTCAATATCTACAAATAACTGCAAGTTTTAAACTTCAAGTAAAACATAACGTATTTAATACCTTTCAATAAGCTATAATTTTAAAATTTTACATATCTCATACCCTATACATATACAAACAGTACGCCACTGTCAAAACGGAACCGAGAATTCCGCCATTTGCAACCTCCTATTTTTGCACGCAAACTTATTTTGTAAATGCTCCTTCCTGTCTGTTCTATATTAGCATTATATTATATTTTTCTATGGGTAGACCTTAACTATCATTTTTGTCAGAAAAAAGCCACTTTTTGTTGGCCACACTGACCTTAGACTGAACTCCTTATTCTTTCTTTCTTACACATATTAGAAAGAGACATATAACCTACTTGAGTTTAGGGTTACCCTGTTTTCTGGGCAACTTATCCCCTGTGATATTACCCAATAGAGGATAAAGAAGAAAAAGAAGAAGTGTTCAAGGTTACCCTGTGTTATCTGTGCAAATTATCCCCTGTGATATTACCCAATAGATTATTAAAAAAGAAGAGTTTAAGGTTATAAAATGTCAAAAATGCAGCTCAAAGATGGAGGGTATGTTTTTACAAACGAAGACACATGATAACTTTCCATCCAGTCGTTAGTGATAATAGTTACTTACCTCTATGCAACTGTCTATAACTTTTCCCATTTTTTCTTCTTGAGCAGGTTTCGACTTAACTATACTACGTGGACGGAACACAAATTTCGAATGTTTCTTCAAATCGTACACACTCATTTCGTTTATTGCTAATTCGGTAGGTTTCTTTTCATCTTCGGAATAAGTAAACCATTTAATCTACACAAACATAACGTAAAGAAAAAGGTTATTAGATCGGACTAATAATTCGACTTACACTGGCAGTTCTTTCCAAATAATTGACGCTTTGGACAACACCATAATTATCACTATCTACTTTATTGTCGTGCACTACCCACTCTCCTGGAAAGAATTCGTGATCGTCCAGCGAAATGGAATAATAGAGATTGGTAGAAGGAATGTCTTTCTCCTCGGTGCCGTCTTGCCAAACTACATTAACTTTTGATTCAACGCAAATAACCTAAAAATGTAATCAACAATTTGGGGGATATTTTTTTTAGGAAATTCAAAATTAGTTCACCTCAACAGCTAAAGAATTACCAGGTACTAGATCTCTGGGTTTTGGTGGATAGTGCTTTTTCTTTGGTTTGGAAGTGTAACTAATTTGTGACGCCTGACCATCATCGGATTCTTCAGATTCTTCAGTCCACCATTCTTCTTCTTCGTTAGCTGATACTTCTTCAGTTGCTGGATAAACTAACGCTGAACGACTAATTTTTGATAATCTAGAACTTCTAAAATATTCTATTAGAAAAGTAACAACATATTTGGCATCTATAACTTACATTTTTGAATTACAACTAACAATGTGTCTGACTTTTGGTACTTCTGGTCTGAACATCAATGAAAACTTTTTTGTCCAGTCTTTTTTCTTCAGCAATACATCACTGGATGATACTTTCAACAGCCTACGATCTGCCAATTCCAAAAAAGTGTCGCTGGGATGTTCGAGAACCTTCAATCTATACCAATAAATAATATAAAAATATAATCAACATATTTAGAGGTACTTACTTTTTTATATCGTCTTGACATATTTCTGATATATGCGAATACCCAGAAGTATTATTGTACCAAGCTATTTCGATCAAAACATCTTCGACATTCTGAACTGTAAATCGTTGGCGAGTTTGAATGTTTCTTTTCATGGATTTGGACTTTTTAACCCAATGAGGTTGTTCAAAATTATTTGGTACACATATCTATTAACAAAACAATCAGAAAATTGGGAAAATTAAAATTAAAAGATTTTCATACCAATTCCTGTCCAGGGTAATATGCATCTAAAGATATCCTATTTCGTTTTGACAACCAATAATCATCTAGATCGTGGTTAATACTAGTGAGAACATCTACTACTGAACCACACTTTGATTGCATAGATACCATTTGTTCAACAGTCTACCGAGGAAATAGAAGATTGCAATAATCAAACTAGTTTCAAGAAATTAACAGAAAACTTACTTCAATCCTTCCAAATTTGCTTCCCAAACAAACTGCATCATCAACATCGTATGGTCTAACACTATGTAATCGTTCACTGGTGACATGTTCAACAACTTTATCAGTACCAACAATCTGTATAGTAGCCACCTGTTTGGCTTCTTTGCAGTACCCCCTTTGAGTTTCTTTTCCTTTTTCTAATCTTCGTACAATATCACCTGGTATTATACTTCTGTTAATTAACCGAACTTTACTTTGTCTCCATACCTAAGAAAAAATAGTGTTATAAAAAAGAAGGTACATCGACAAAGTAGTGTGGATATTTATACTAACTTATTTACAGCATACTTAGTAGCTATAATTTTTTTGGAAACATGACATTAATCCATGTACATACCTGTTCCCTAGAGTTATTATTCCACAAAACCCTAATCTGTCCTTTTTGTAAGGTATGGTGTTCATCTACATCAGAAGAGGCTTCATAACTATCAACAACAACTCCAAAAATTATTCTCTTGTGCTTATCAAATCTATAAACTACATCATTTGTGTAGAATTCTTTAACTTTTTCGGTAGTAGAATTGGACATGGCTTCACTTAATACTGTACTTTTTGTACTTGAGCAGAAATAAATCTATTCGAAATTGCTTTTAGGTTTTTTTCTGACATTTCTTTTCCTAACTAGCTTTTGACATATCAGTGACGTTTTACATAAACAAAAAAAATAGCAAAAAATCAGGAATGTTCTGTATAATGTCTACAGCTCTGTTCCTCGTTACATAAAATTAATTGCCTTTAAATTTTATTACAGCCTCACATTTATGTTAAGATACTATATGATCACAAATTTTAAGCTCAACTAGTTTAGTTAAGATTATTAAATTCAATAATAATTAATACTATATTATAATAATTTTTATATGCAGCGTAAGCTTAGTCACAATTTGATATAATTTTGACGACAGTATAGATGACCCGCATCACCTGAAAATGTAATGCTGGTTGCCCCCTAGTTAGCAAAAAGTTTGGAATAAAAAATATAATTTAAAATATAGTGTAGTTTTTAAAATAATTAATTATAATTAATTTTCAATGTGGCTATAGATTTTTGAAGGTCAAAGATTTCTTAGTGAGCTTTTTGGGTCCCGTTTAATATTATTTATCTTCTTAACTTGGATTGTGGAAGAAATAATATAATTTCTAATTTAGCATAAAATACAAATAAAAAAATTCAATTATAATACCTATACAAAATTTGTTATAATTTTATAAAAATTTCCTTCGAGCCGGATTTGAACCAGCGACCTATGGATGTCTACTTATTGCAAACCCACTACAGTCCACCGCTCTACCAACTGAGCTATCGAAGGATATCCATTAGGTATCAAAATATATACGCACTGCTGCATGAAACTAAAAGTTAAAATTTATTATGCTTTTATAGTAAAAAAACGAAAAAATACTCAGTTGTTTACATTATAGTTTACAGTAAGAAATTCACACTTTTCCGTACACAATAAATTAACTGTAAAGTTTACTCAAACAAAGGCTCATTTTTTTACTGAAGCTTTCGTATTTCCTGTACTATAACTTTTGACGATTCAAATACTTGGCTATGAGAAAATGTGTTATCGGTATTATCGTTATCTAAATTTATGTTCCTCTTATAAAAAAAACCATGAGAAAGTAGCCGAATTATATACTAGTTATCAGAAATATTTTCGAAATTTATCACCAACAACACATTGTTTTGAATGTATTCAATATTGACAACAATAATAATATATCTACTATAAATATACACTGTCAAAACATGCTTATATATTTATTTTGTTTATTTTCTCCATTTGCATGAATCTTTTTGGGACAGACAGTATAATATCTACAATTATATTTAGTGGTTATTTAAAATAAAGCCCGTATATAGAACATAACAAAAAAGAACTAATACTGAACTCAACATTGTACATTTATTACTATACGAACTTCGAAATGTCAAAGGAATAAAACACTAAAAAAACGTATAGAAATGCATAAAAGACGATGATGAATAGTAAAATATGCGGTCGAAGCATGTAACCAACAAGAATCGACGACACAATGAGCTCGTAAACGCGGTCGACACTTTAACCGCAGGGTTTAGTGCCGAAACATTGCCCGTTCTGTTTTGCTAATAAAAATCATTCCACAAAACCTACCACTAATTATTATTTGAACTCCATTACTCAAGACCGCGACAATTTGGTTTGATATGCTGATACGTGTTTCTATAAAGGCGGTGTATCCATTTTTATACACCGAGAAGTAACAGATAGCTTTACCTATGATATTAAATGAAATTTGTAACAAAAATAGGTACTCCTTTAGTTGACGCCAGTAAACAAATATCAAATGTCAAAATGAACTGTCATGTCATGGTTAGTTAATTTAACCACTTCGTTCACAACTGTTGTACCCAAAACTGAACCTCGAATAATGAAATTGTGCCGAAAAAACAACAAACTGTGACAGAATGGAAGAACCAACCGGTACGAATAAAATTGTAAAATAGAGGTGAGTAGCTCAAACTGTTAAACTAACAGCCGATTACGGCGACTTTCTTGAGGATTCCTTAATGTTAAAGAGAGAGAAGTTAGGTAAACTCAGTTTGACGATTGACAAATTTTGTAAGATTTAGATCAGGCTTGTTGACCAAAATATATGATATTCTACTTGCACCTTAAGATTTACTTTAGGATATTTTTATATAACCAATCACCTGAGTGTACTTATTGTTTTCTATACTATTTAAGGTTTCTTTAACTTGAAGGAAAAGACAAAATTAGGCTTCATTATAGTCTGGGGTTCTTTAATCAAGTAGATAAATAGTATATTATACACCAAGGTGAAGACTATTATTATTTAACGAGCATCAACATTATTTCGCGAGGGGCTTTGTCCTGAGCGGAATAAATTGCGAGGCTTATAAATGTCTTCACCACCATGCTGTATAGACAAAATAAACAATAATTCACAAACGCACCACGAGAAGCGTTTACTCCGTCGTTGTCATAGAAAAAGTATAGTATGCATCTCGCAACAAAATGGCCATTTTGCACTCGTATGAATTGCAGCACTTGCCTTCGGCTCGTGCTGAAAATTTCATCCTCGTGCAAAATGGGCATCATTTTGTGCTCATTGCATAATATACTATTTTCTGTAATAATTTTCGTGGTAGTGTTTGGATTTCAAGCAGTTTTTTCGTCTTGATCTCGAATATCTAACACGTAAGAGCTATTCTGCCACTAAAACCAGCTTTACGTTTTACTATTGTAATATTTTTCTTATTTATTTGAACTGTTTTTACCGTGGGATAAAATTATACACTCACCATGGCTAATTACTATTGATTTATTGAAGAAACACTTACACACTATAATAAACTTAATTTATATACACACTACTTAATGTCTATTAATTTATCTACACTCGGTATAATAATTGTCCTAATTTATATTCAACACTATTTATATTCACTTTCTGTTCACTCACTGTATACTGAAGCTGTTTACCGATTCACTGTATACTGAACAACTCCTCGATTCACTCGAAAACCCGCGTATATATAGTCCCTCGAATCTCTAGAACTTTCTTGAATTCACCACCTCTGCGTATACTTTATAAATCGAGAACATTCGCGATAAACCATTGTATGGCCTGGTACATTTCCAGAACAGTCTGGATATTATCTGCGAAAGAACCTTTCTAGAAAGGTCGCATTCATAGTTTGCGACAGGACCGGCTTCGGAATCAGTGAGTTCGTAACACTATTGTCAGTGGTGATGAAAATAAACGTCAGTTCGTTGTTTGGGTGTTCCCTCAAATAATCCAGAAGTTATCCGTTCTCAAAGTGTTTCCAAAAAGTTGGAGGCAACATTTGTCGCTAGATTTGCTGCACTCGCCTTAAACTTCTACGCTCGTGGGAAAAGCGACGGTTTGCGCACTAGTTGTACAAACTAGGTACAGTTGAGTTCAATGAAGTGTTGTATAGCAAATGTGCTTTGTGAACCTGCCTATCATTTCTAAAGTTCGATAAAGTGTTGTACAAGAATGTAGCAAACAATATAAAGGTTTATTTTTATTACTGTATTTTTGCTTGTATGCATTATATAAGCAACGTCTCTAATAGGAACCCCATCTTGTATATAAGCAATAATTTTTGCTCTCTGAACTAAATTTAATTGAGGCATATTGATTTCTATTATGACTTTGATTGATAGCCAATGTCAGTTTAAAAATAATACTAACCTATTTCAACAAGCCTTATTTACAAGATGTTAAAATCGGTGTACAACACTTCATTGAACATAACGGTACTATTTCTATTATTATAGGTCAATAATGGACAAATTCAAATATTTTGAGAATTCAAAGATTTTAGTTCAACAAAAACTTGTGCAACATAATTTTGTATACCCAGGATCGAGATTGTCTTTGACATATTTGCTGCTTGAAATCACCTATCAAGATAAAATTATTTGAATAAAAATGCCATTAGTTTAAAATTCGCGCTCAACCAAAAATGTACTTTCGTAATATATCGAAAACTGACAGTGTACTTGTCAGTCAGACGACGGAGTAAACGCTTCTCGTGGTGCGTTTGTGAATTATTTTTAATTTTTGTCTTAAAATTGGCTGGTAGTGGAAAAAATTGTATATTATATACACCATGGTTGTGAAGACATTTATAAGCCTAATAATAACCTTATTCCGCTCGGTCAATAATAATAATCTTCACCACCTTGGAGTATAATATACTATTTATATAGTCTGATCTTTGTAGTTCTTGCTAATAATTTTGATTTTATCATATTTTCTCTCAGGGCTCTGCTGGTTTTCATTATACTTCAGTCTATTTCAACATCTTCATCGCTTTTATCTGTCACTGCTATTCCCAGGTATCCAAAGTGACTTAATTTTTGAAAATAGCCATTGCATGTTTCGCTGGCAACCTTTCCTAAATATTTAGGTTTTCCTTCATTGATGTCTCGATTTATTTTCCAAACTTCTTAAGATATGCTGTGATCTTGTTATTATTGCGATGTCATCTGCATAGATTATCACTTGGTGTTTTTGATAATTATTATCTCCTTTGGATCTATTAAGCTGTCTCTTATCATATACTTTTCAGTACCAGATTGAATAGAACTGTCGAAAGTGGATTCCCTTGTCTTAAACCTCTATTTACTTAAAAAAAACTTTGACCATTTTAAAAGAAAATAGTGCACCAATTTAAAATGTCACAACAGCCTCTTCCTTATCTTTCCAGCATATAAAGGTTTGCATATTAATTATTTAATTACCAATTATTTTACAAAGAGTCCAGATTAATTACTGCATGCATAAGAAAATCAACATAATCCAAAATACTTCTACTAATGGAAAACATTTTGTTGATCTTTCTATTTGTGATCTTCCAATTTATCTAAGCCGGATTTTATATCTCTTATCCTTTTCGGTTTGGGTTTTTATTCTTGATATTATATTGTCTTAAAATTGATTAATTTTAATTAAATACATTTCTTATAACGTACCTTCTGGTTATATTATCGCTATTTTTATTGATAATAACGTTTCTTTTTCCTGCGGAGTGAGTCGTACTGTTTCCTGAAAGTGACTTCAGTCTTTTTAAGGACCGGAAAGAGAATTTAAACAAGCTTCCGATTATTCAACTCCTATCATTTTTACGAGATAAAATCTACAAGTTTGAAATATATATACAAAGTGTTCAAGTGGTAAAAAGTGTGGTACACCGAGGTATGGATGTATGTATTTTGGGGTGACATTCACTGAGACCTATAAGACACCTATAAGACATCTATTGTGCCCCCTTGCTTCTACTTAGTTCCTGAGGAGAGTCTCCTTTAGTGTTGTGCTCTAGGATTCTTTAGTGCTGTGCAGTGTTGGAAAGTATCTGGATGGAGGTTTCTTCTTCCATGCCACAAAATATGCATTCTACTTCCTTCACTATTTTGAGCTTTTTCAGGTGCCCATTCAGGCGACAATGTCCCTGTTAAGACTCTTAGGGCAGTTTTACATTGACTTATTCATTCATTTGATCTCAACAAATTGTAGTCACCCAGAAGAGTATTTGATTGTATAAGCCCTACTAGATCTTTCCAATGGTCAGATCTTCTCTTTTTCTGGGCCTCACCTATTTCTTCCAATATTACATCGGGGCTGATTCCGTAAAAGGGTTCAGGCCCCCAGAAAGGTATTTCAGTCCCCTTCTTTGCTAGTTCATATGCTATTTCATTTGCTTTTATTCCAATGTGTCCTGGAATCCATACACCGAGGTAAAAATAATATAGACAACATTTCAATGAAAACTATCAAACTCATATAATTCTCAAAGCGGATAATTCCTATTTACAAATAGTAACATTTTGATCCCCAATGTGCTCAAATTGACTTCCTTTGGTCTCCATACAATGACACAATCGAGCCTCAAATGAGCTTAGAGCCTTATGTAACATTTCTGAGGTTATTTGTTGACATTCTTGAATAATTCGCTGATGTAAATCATTTATAGATGCTGACTGTGGCATAAATTTTGGTTTTCAGATATCTCCATAAAAAAAGTCTAGCCAGTGCCGGATTAAGCAAGCACGGGGCCCGTAGCAAATTCTTTCAAAGAACTGCTATGGGCTCTTAAGTATAAAGTAGTAAAAAAACAATTCAATACTCAAAACGTTTATTTGCTATCTATAGGTATGAAATTTGGTGTTTCATTAACGCTAAGGAAATAGGCGGGTACCGAGAGTCTGACGTTTCAGATGTTTCCCTTAAAAAATTACACTCAGGCAGAGATGAGTGGGTTTGAATATACGGGGCCCCCTTTCGTTCGGGCCCGTAGCAATTGCTACTCTTGCTACGTGGTTAATCCGGAACTGAGTCTAGCCTCGTCTACCTTTCCACCGAGCAGGAGCATGTTGGAAAGATAAGAAAATTTACTGGAAGAGGCTGTTGTGACCTTTTAAGTTGAGGCACTATTTTCTTTTAAAACGGTCAAAGTTTTTTGATGGAAATAGAAGTTTAAGACAAGGAGATCCACTATCGACAGTTCTATTTAATCTGGTATTAAAAATTATATAATAAGAGATAGATCAAAAAGAGATAATATTATCAAAAACACCAAGTGATAACCTATACAGACGACAATGCTATAATAACAAGATCACAGCAAATCTTCAGAAGTCTGGAAAATAAATCGAGACATCAATGAAGGAAAAGCTAAATATTTAGAAATGGTTGCCAGCGAAATATGCAATGGCTATTTTCAAAAATTAAGTCACTTTGGATACCTGGGAGTAGCAGTGACAGATAAAATCGATGAAGATGTGGAAATAAACAAAAGGGTAATGAAAGCCAGCAGAGACTTGAGAAAAAGAATGATAAAATCAAAATTATTAGCAAGAACAACAAAGATCAGACTATAAAAATAGTATATTATACACCTAGATGGTGGAGAATATTATTATTGACCGAGCACCAAGGAATAAGGTGCGAGGTTTATAAATGTCTTCAACACCATACTGTATATACAATTTTTTCCACTACTAGCCAAATTTAATACAAAAATTGAAAATAATTCACAAACGCACCACGAGAAGCGTTTACTCCGTCGTCTGACTGACAAGTACAGTGTCAGTTTTCGATATATTAGGTGTGTTCTTTTTGACTGAGATCTCAGCTCACTCCAGTTAACGTGATCTGAGATAAAGTGATGTGAGTAAGCACCAAAAAGAACGAACTACTCAATTGAAACGCGCGATCTGCCGACGCATGCGTGAATAAGAGATATAAAACATAATAAAACATATAAAATCGTATCAGCATCAAATAATGTTATTGTATCCATAACATAAAATACTTATTTTATGATCCATAATTATTTCTCTGTTTTTATTTAGTTAATTGATAATTTGTAACAAAAGAAAATTAGGTTATGTGTGTTTATATGTAAACAAAATGAAATATTTCTTCATCCCCTCCACTTCATTTCCGACTCAATTCCATCTGATACCCCCTTACATCACATTCAGCATCGGTGAAGGGGGAGGAAAAATCTCAGCTCACTTCGAAGTGAGTAAATCGAAAAGAACGCGCACATTACCGATGTGAGCTGAGATTAACTGAGATCTCAGTCAAAAAGAACACACCTATTATGAACGTACTCGTTATGTCATCAGTCATTTTTGGTTGAGCGCGAATTTTAAACTAATGGCATTTTTATTCAAATAATTTCATCTTGATAGGTAATTTCAAGCAGAAAATAAATGTTAAAGACAATCTCCTTGGTATACAAATTGATGTTGCACAAGTTTTTGTTGAACTACTATCCCTGAATTCTCAAAATATTTGAATTTGTCAATTCATTGACCTAGGTTAATGATAGGAAAAACTATTAACCACATATAGAGAAATTTAACTTCTCAGTTGGTTAGAAGAAGCAATAATTGTCAACTTCACAGCTAGTAGGTAGTGGAAAAAAGACTTTATTTATATATAATAGTTTCAATTGAAACTCCCTTTGCAAAATCAAGTAGTATTACAATATGGCCGACCTACAACTGCGAAATGTCGAAGATCAGGTTCATCAAATTATTGACGAGCATCTACTGCCAGAAAAATTACGCAAACAGAAAATGCTAGTCCCAAAAGTGCGTAGAATGTTCTAAAAGAAAATTTATCATGTACAACGTATTCAATATTCGCTAGACTCCGTTTCACATAAGAAGAAACCATGTGAAGTTTGCCAACTGTCTTGCGCAGTAACCAAAATCGGCATTGTTTATCTATGTCGACCGTTTCATGCCATTGGCGATGTTACATGTCGACAACCATTTTATTATTGACATTTCAGGTTGTTTGAAGCAATCAATTATTGTCGAATATTTATTTATTTAAGAACTTATTACTAATGAATATCCAACTGTCATCCGTTCTTTATCAGTAAACAATGAAAACTGAATAGAATATGACATATTTATGAGGACCCAGAACAATATTTCCGACCTGTCAGTGTCAGTGATGTCATTTTGGAATGGTCTATTTAGGCGCGTTTGTTTTTTGCCACAATATTGGCTGTTCTTTATCAGGAAACTGAACATTTTGGTGTAAGTAATGGTCACCTGGATATCAATTTTTTCTGCAGCCGTCCCGAAAATAGAACTCTCGGTATGAAACTTTACTGCACAAATCGTACCGATCGGTGCACGCGAATTCCCGTCAGGCTCCTTAATAACCAATATAACACACTTGAGTTCCCGTCCGACATTTACAGGTATCTTAATCCCGCACTCGAATTACCGTCCAGTTTATTTAATATGTTCTGTTATCGGGACTGCCCTAATAGTAGTAGTGATGAGCAAAATTGGTCTTGGACTTGCTGTCTTAAGCAAGACCAAGACCGAGACCAAAACCATTCTTCGACTCGCAAGAC
>CAJUYI010003503.1:0-22975 GCA_910591695.1 Galerucella pusilla | reverse complement strand
TCAAAAACTCGAGTTAGTCAACAACACAAAAGAAAAACTGTTAGTAATTCAGAAATAATCTTTCAACCTAACCTTGAATGCCTTGCAATAAAGCCTGACCTAAATTCAAGGCGTTAGGCCTTGGATTTGGTGCCGAAGCCGATACAGAACTAGAAGGAGAAACTGAAGATGTTGGTGCTATTCGTGGCGATTGAGGAGGGGTTCCAGAACCTGGTAAGTATATAGAAAACACATTAACAACAATCTCGCTTATCGACGATACATAATTAAGTTTCCTGTAAGAAGCAATCTAGTTCAGATAAAGATTAAGCAATGTTTTTTATTAAAACGTTTCTTTTTCCTCAAATCCTCCACAGTCTACTGTACAATTATTTATAATTATAAAATCAACAAAAACTATCTTAGTTTGTTGAGATATTTTTGTAATGCAGTGCGCGCGAATAAATCGATTTTTAGCTAACAAACAATTTCGATTGTAGCATGTCTATCGACATGTTTCGTCTTTACAATTAGCCAGATTCCTCTCAATATTCAAAAATAAATCACCAGAGGCCGCAGTGGTGGGTGGTATATATACGGTATGTTTTGATTTTCCGTTAAACGTACCTAATAAAAATGGAATGATGTAGCGAAATTGAAATGTGTATTTACTGTAATAAGTTTAAAATTATATTCCATAATTTACCAGATTCAATTGAGGTAACAGTAGAGATGAATTTTAATGCATGTGTTACTGTTTTTCTACACCAGTTATATGAAATAATATTTGCCACGTGACCATCTATATATTTCTTGAATTCCTGTACATTATTTTCAAGCTGAATATTTTTTAGACTTCACTATGCTGTTTTTTTTTGCAACGATTTAATTTGATAAATGGCTATTATGAATGTACATTATCATAAAAAGGGAAAATCCAACGCTCTTATGCATCACCAAGTATATGAATTTACATTATTGTAATGAGTGTTTGCTACTTTGAATCAATACAATTCCACCAATGTTTGCAAAGTTATCTAACTTGAAATTACTAAAATTTAAAAAACATTTCTCGAGGTAATTCGTTACAATCTTAAAATGTCTACATATCTTTTTTGTAGGCTCTTTTCACCTCTGTTGTGCCTATATTTATTATTTTGAGTTATCAAGGAATTGAACATCTTCACTGATAGCCAAGCTGCACCGGAGGCACGAGATTCAATAGAGGCAATGATTATATAATAAAAATATAAGATGTTTCACTCGTTCAAATTTATCGCGTAAAGCACCGATGCCGCTAGTGACTTGGATGGTACAGTACGTCCCTACGTCCTTACTTGCATTTAATTTTGCATATTATACGGGACGTCGCCCGTCGAGCGCTGTTATTTTAGAACGATGTTTATTGGTTGTTCGTGTTTTATATTTGTGTTGTATAGATTTTTTAAATTTATTAATTAATTGTTGAAATGAGCAAAAAGTATTTTAATATTTTTCTCTTTAATAGCAAAGCTTAAACACTAAATATTTTGTAATATTTGCCAATACAAAATTACGGATTTATTTTTATAATAAGGATATTATATAAACAAGTACATTAGGCAAGAAAACACAAAAATTCAATTCTATAGCTAACCAAAGTGGAATTGGTCAGTTCCTTTTGAACGAATTTACTAAATTTTCTTTTCATCATCCATGTAATCAATTTCCTTTCAAATATTATGCCAGTCTCTATACCAGAGTCCGTATATATTTTACTCTCAAATGTATATTGAAATATTTGAAAGACAATAGATTAAATTTAACACATAAACCAAACTCCAAACTTAGTATATTACAACATTTATAAAATTTTTTAATAAAGGTATCCTGCAGCTGCTTCTCTTTTTACTGTTTTAACCTTGTCAATCCAAAAAATACGCGTTATTTAAAGATCAAAATTAAAGATTTAGTGGCCCCATTATTCTGGTGGCTAATGAGTATATTTAATTATTTGTGATAAATATCTGCTAGATTATCAATAAGTATCACAAAATTACTAAGATGCTGGATAAAATCCGTGAATTCATTCATTTTAAAAATTAATGTTTATTTTTTACTTACCTTTTCAAATTCATATCCCGAACATTTTTCAAAATAATTAACATTTAAAAATAAACCTTTGTGATAAAGAATCCTATTAATATAAATATATATTTCTCTAATTACCCCTGTATAGCTTAAAATAAAATAAGCTCTTTGAACTTCTCTGGTATCTACCGGTCTCGTTATTGACAACAAAAGCGAGTCGTAAACATAATTTATGAGAGCGGCGTCCGTTTGGGACAGCAACTTGAATCAAACCTCCCTGGAGTGAAACATCTCATATTTTTATTCTGTAATCTTTGATAGAGGGCAATTCTAAGCTAACATGAGAATGCCTAGGTACCTTGTAGACCATTGCGAGGTTGTGGTTGTCTGAGTACCAGAGAAGAATTGGCCAGACAAGGCTTATAATGTCACAAAGTCGACAATTAATATTGCTGTTAAGACGTGGGTGAACTGTCAAAGCTGTAGTATGTATCTTAACAGGGCTCGAGGGTCATGGGGCAAGAGACTGTGGAATTGAATAGCCAGGCAAGGCACACCAATGCCATTCATTGGACCTTCTGTGAAATGTAGATTTTGTGGCATGAAAGAAGAAACCTCCATACACATACTTGCGAGTTGCACAGCAATTCAGAATCCTAGGAAGATTATTGGATAAAAGAGGGCATTGAAAGCCTCCAGATATCCTGAAATTACTCCGAGAAATAGGACTAAAGGAGCTAGTAGTCTCCAAGACTCTCCAGGAATTAGGTAGAAGTAAAGGGGCACAATAGATCTTTCAAGTCGGAGTGAATATCCCCCCTTGTACACATACAAACTCTGCGTCTTGAATGGATAATGTGAGCCAAGTTGTGTATTATTTATTAACTAGTAGATTGAATTCGAAAGGTTATAGGTCATTAGCTACTCAATATAAGTTCTCTACAGGACTAGACCTGGAAGAACCGAGAGAGAAGAGAAGGTTTAGTGAACTACGGTGAAAGATTATAAAACATGTTTTGTGTTATACATATATAGATTGCCGTTTTGGAATTAATTTCAAAATATATAGATTATGGATATGAATAAAAAATACGAACTACTTGATGACACAGTTTTGTCAAAGAATTTTTATTTTTTTTAAATTATAATGCATATTTTGAATTCGATCCAAGAAAGCATCCTAAACAAGGCTCTCGATTTTTCAGGGTTCTTTAACCCAGATAATATATTTTCCTGGCTATTTTAGTTTAAGTGGTTTTCATGAAAAATCGATAACTCAATAATAATAAAAATTGAGAGGCACATATTTTATCGGTAAAACAAACCGAAAATCTGATATTTAATATTAGATTTCATATTTCTAAAGATTCTGCTGAAAATAATTAAAGCGGCATGTTTTTTTCTTGATTTTTATGTGCCACGTTAACACCATACAATGGTATTAATAACAGAAGTACTGCAAGCGCCAAACGTTAAAGCGAGCCCGCCCCCATGCGCACAAACTCATTTTCAATGTTACCTCCTACTACAGCTCTATTATATTCTATTGTATAAATTGTCTTCATTCAGGAACTTGATAATACTGTTGATCTGGTCTGTGCGGCTGAGGACAAAATGTATTTGGCGCTTCAAACTGTGTCTTCTGTGTAAGGAATTACTTAGTTAAATTTGCGTTATTGGAATGATGGAGGTAACTTTCTTAGCATAATGTTTGTTTGCCAGTTATTCCAACGTGAGAAAGAAACCAAATCAGCCAGATAATTATGCATGAGCATGAGCTCTACAGCATGTATTGATGAAAACATCAGAAGAAGATATAACGAACACAAAACATTAAAATATTCCTTGACAGACTCTGCTTAAAGCTATCAGTAATACAACAAAAAACTGCAAAGAATCCTGCTGGCAAGCGGCAACAAAGTGTCTTTAATCTGAGTGCCGGCACATGATGGGATTGCAGGTAATGAAATGGCGGATCAGTTAGCAAAAGAAGGTCCTAAAGGAGACTTGAAATTGAAATGGAGGTTGACAAAGAGTTTAGCGAACAAGGTAGATAGGGAACCCTCAACCAGTCTGTTGAAACTGGGTAATAGACATATGAAGACGGTTACCGACCTGGTGACAGGACAATGCATCCTGAGAAAACATCTGTCAAACTAGTTGCCTATATAGAAGACACGAAGCTTCTGGAGTTGAGTGGAAGTAGATAGTTAATATGGGAAATGGTACAAAGATTCAGTGCAAGTGTCTGGGCTGTTGAGTACAATCCAAACGGATGAATGAATGTTTTGAAGAAGGAGGTTGTCGATAAATATCTTATTTATTGAGATAGTTGAACAAATGGATTCAGAGCATATGGCAGTACATTTGATGGTAGGTATGCGAGACATATTGAAAAACTTTGTTCATCTCCTGCGATTGAAACTATAAAATAAAACAATTCTAATTACAATAATGTTTGAATATGAAGAACACATCAAACACGCGACTCTTATTTGGAATCATTTTAAAATATTTAACTTTTAGGAGTTGGTTTCCAGCTTAGCAGGAATATTAAGATTGAATAAAAATCAGAAAATGTTTGTTTAGCTAAAAATAAATCTATCCATCAAAGAAGAAACAGACAGTTTCATAACAACCATATAGAAAATATCATATTTTTTAAATACTCACTTTCCCTCCGTTTAGTAGTACCCCAAACTGCCGCCAGAGCGGACATTATGTCAGCTAAGCAACCAATTTTTAACCGTTTATCAATAAAATTCACGAAATAAAAATGTTGGTCTTGACAAGATAACACGTCAAGTTCCTTAAGAAACAAAATAAATCACAAACTTCCGTTCCTATGCAACACTGTTAGGAGTTCACGATTAACTGATGTTTTAATCGTAGTTAAGTTTATGAAAATAAAAGTCTACAACTATTTTTAGTACGGCGAGTTAAAATAAACAATTCTAAAATGAATTGTCTGGTAAGAAGCGAGATAATTAAAAGTTGAAATCCGGTTTTTAATTCAATTCTATTTGAATTAATAAATAATTTTTTACTGTTTATTAAAATATACCGCTAAGTAGATAGAGTGACCTTCCATATACCGGGTGTGTAAGAAATTGGGTTGTTTAAACCCGCCCAAGTAACACAATAAGCATTTAAATAGATTTAAAAGCGATTGTTGTGTCACTGTTGAGGCTAATAGGCAATTGAAACCGTCCACTTAAGCTTCTACTTCTAACATTAATTACGTAATGGCTGCCTGAAGGGAGCGCGCGGTTTGACCTTAAAGTAGATTTGATAGGTTATAAGCAATTTAACCTGTAGACGACAATATCCATAATTTGCACCAAAAAAGCTGTTAAAACGTATAAGTTTTAACATTTTATTGGATTTGATGGCAAACATTAACTGTCAAAGAGATAGTTAGAAACAGGCTTTAATAATGATCTTGCGCAGATAAAAATTTCTCGCAAGAATTTAATAGGGTTTTTATTTTGGACAAATATTAGATTTTTACTGTAAATGTATGCCAACAGTTGTGTAAGTGTTTACAGAAACAAACATCGCTTACGTGATGGCAAATATCTATCCTTCCATATACACATAGATTCAAAAGTTTTGCATCACCTTCTTCGGATGCGAAGGAATTTTTTTGCGCTAACAATTTTTTGTTGGCTTGTTTATCAATGTTTACCATTTCAATATGTTCCATATTTTTTGCAATATACAGATGGTTACAGTTTTTTTTGTAAGATAACATTTTTAGTGCGATCATTTTAACATTCAATGCATTTGATTTTTACGATTTTAAGTGCAAACATGAATCGTCAAGTCATAAGTGAGATTGACCGTGCAAGAATAGTGGCTTTAGTTGAAGAAGGTCCTTCTCAAAGGTTCGTGGCAAACAAAGTAAGCGTTTGGCAAAGTGATGTGTCTCGTGTATGGAACCGGTATCTCCAGACTAATTCTCTTCGTGATAGACCTAGAAGCGGTAGAAGGCGTGTTACTAATCAGCGGCAGAACCGCTATATCTACTTAACTATCCGAAGAAACCCGACCATGGCAATACCAGCACTCCAAAGAGATATGAGACATGCGTTGGGAGTTCAAGTATCGATCTCGACATTACGAAGACGAATACTTGCGACAGGTTTGAGGTGACGCCGACCAATAAAAGTGCCCAGACTACAACCTGAGTACAGAGTTCGCCGACTACAGTGGGCTCAAGAACACGTGGCCTTGCCTGAAGAATTTTGGAATTCGGTGTTTTTTTCCGACGAGACAAGGATTTGTTTGGTACAAGATAGCCATCGAATACGTGTGTGGCGGGATCCAACGAGAGTTGCTCAGCTTGCCCATGCTCGCCCCGTGCCGCCCTTCAGAGTAGGAAGTGCTATGTTTTGGGCTGGTATCATGTTAAATGATCGCACAGAATTAATTCATGTGGAGGGAACGATGACTGGTGATAGGTATCTGAGAGAGATTCTACATCCTCACGTGAGACTATGGCACGCAGCTGTTGGCAATTCCTTCGTTTTTATGGACGATAACACTGGGATCAATCGTTTGAACTGGCCTGCCCTATCTCCTGACATGAGTCCCATAGAACATGCTTGGGACATGCTTGCCAGGGCAGTGGCAGCATGCAGAATTCCACCCAGGAGTGTACAAGAGCTTGTTCATGCGGCCCAAGAAGAATGGCGAAATATTCCTCAACATAATATCAATAATTTGGTAAACAGCATGGGCAGGCGACTTCAAGCTTGCATAAATTCTAGAGGTGGAAATACTCTTTATTAAAAGTTCTTATGCAGGTTCTCACTTAACCTTTTCTTTAAAAAGAATCAATTTGTATTTAATTTATTTAATTTCTAAGAATACTTTTTATGTTTAAAGCAAGTTTATTATTGGATAATAAAAATTTTTGACAAATATAAACGTTTTTTTTTATTGAAACTAATTATTTGATTAATCTCTGATCCATTTATAATGAACACATTTTTTTTCGGAGATTTAGGGTGATGCAAAACTTTTGAATCTATGTGTATTAGCTATGTTCGCGGGTCACAATCCGATCTAGTTCAGGAACTATTCGCATGCGTATTCTAAAAGGTGGCGGTCGCGGTTTATATAATTATGAATTTTTAATAATAGTTCGGTGTTCGCGGATCATATCGGATCGGTTCGTTATTGATTCGGAATCAGTCCTAGCAGTTCTCTGATTTTGGCGAGGACTGAAAGTTGGGTTCGGCTGCTCATGCGCAAATGATCGATATGTCAGTTGTTTTATAAGACCGTTCGCGGTATACTTAAAAATATTGCTGGTTCGGAGCTAAGCATGCGCTCTAGACAGTGTAGAATTAATTCCAGTTCGGATTGTGACCCGCGAACATAGCTATTATGATAATTTTATTAATGATTTTAAATCTGAAAAATATCATTGTGAACCATTGAAATATCAACTTTTCTGTAAAATGTGAATAAAATACTTCTTGAAAACAGAGAGGCCAGTAATCAAAATATAGTCTATAAATTGAATTGTTTCATTATGAATTACGGTGTTGTTATATTTAATTTTCATACTTATCTATAAATTATATACATCTAATTGAAAGTGAAGTTTTTTATAGTATTTTTAGTTCGAATGAATTGATTTATTTATTCAAATTTTTCTTACATTTGTATCCCAGTGTGAAAACAGTTTATTATTTGCATATATATAAATGAAAAATAGTATCATAGGTATAATATCTATCAATATGTAGATATAAGAACTATGGCAACATTGTGTTTACGTAATACTTGAACGGCCCCAATGTGTTGTAAAACATTTTAAATAATTTGTAGTATACTGCATTTGACTAAGTATTGATGTACAACATTTCTTTAATTACCTACTCTATTTCTAGCGAAATTTCAAAACCGTGTTAATTCATGGAATAGGTCCTAAAAATATGAGTAAGTGACAGATCAATTTCCCTTTAAATTAACATATTTTCAAACCAACAACTAACAACTGACACGTACACTGTCTGTTTTCGCTCCTCACCTAACCCATAGATTATGAGCGCACTCCTATGACATCAGTCATTTTTGGTTAAGGGCTATTTTTAAGCTAACGGCATTTTTTTCCAATAATTTTATATTGTTGGTTATCTGTATCTGAAAATTAGGATGAGTGTAGGCTCAGAGCACTTAGGCCACATGTGACCCATTGTATATCCTCCCAAGGAATTGCCCTCCTAGGTGATGACGTCACTAAGAGACATCTCCTTTATATCGGCAGATGTAGGCCAAGACACACCGAACACACTCTCTTATTGACGATAACTCCGGACACTCGCAGACATGCCTGACAATTTCATCTTCCTGTTCACACATCCTGAATAGAGGTGTGTTCACTAGCCCCATAGTATGGAGGTGTTTCCTCAGTTGACAGTGACCACTCAGAATAGGTAATTTCAAGTAGCAAATATGTTAAAGACAATCTCCTGGGGATACAAAATTTGTTACACAAGTTTTTGTTAAACTACTTACTATCCCTGGATTCTCAATATATTTGAATTTGTCCATTTGAATTTGAAATTTCTTCTCCTTCATCTAGAATATTTTTTCAGATCTCGATAATCTCTTATAGTTTTCAAGGTATTCAGAAAAAACGAAATGTCTTTTTTGCATTTAATTTGTTTATTACTTTTGCAAGTTTTTATCGGATCATAAAAAATTTTAATACCTTTTTCTATAGTCTAGGAGGAATCGGCGCATGAGTACCGAAAACTATTCCACCTCAATTTTTTTGTGCGATCCTCTTCAAATTGCCCTACTGATGATATAAATGAATGTTGCCATGGGGCAACCCGGTGCCATGTTGTTTAAACCGAAATTGTTTAAACAATTGCAAGGAATTGTTATTTTTCAACCGGACAAATTTTTGTAATAGTTTTTATTGAAATACCAATAAAAAAGGTCCTATGACTTTTCACGTTAAAGTTGATATTTCCAAAGATCTGAATTTTTAAAGGTTCGAAAAATCTCAAACTTGGGTACTTTCGACCCATGAAAAATACAGGGTGTTTTCAAATGAAACCTACAACGTTTGCATGTAAATACCTCTCGTAAAATTGGACGAAAGATTAAGGAGTCCAGCCTCTTTACTTTTAGAATTATAGGGTGTTAAAGTTTTGAAAAATTGAATGTTTTAATTCGATAACTTTAAAATGGATGAATAAATTTATTTGACATTTGGCAGGTTCCTTTTAAATGTAAAAGGGCATATTTTGATGGAAAAATATTTTTCAATTTTTGATCCAGTGGTGTACATTTAAAGAATATGTTACCTTTCCCCTCCCATTTTTTACGCCACTTACATTTGAAGCAATTTTTATTCAATTTTGTATTCCTCAATGGTTTTCACGTGGAAAACGAATAACCTTTACGTATCAAAAAATTTGTAGTTTTCAAGATATTTAATGATTTCATGAAGTCTACTATACGATATTTCGTATCCCATAAACTATCACTCATATTTTCAGGACTTTTAAAAATATTTAACACGTTTTTGAACTTGCGAACTAGGAAACTTTACCAGCACAACAAAATGTTTCTGGATTCTCCGGAGTATTTCATCATAAAATCAATTATTTTTATCGAGGAAATATTTGAAAAGTAGTGCAATTCGTAGTTTATTATCTCCAGGACAAGTGAACGCAATAAAGACCATAAAATTAGATACTGATGTATATAAGCTGTCTGAAGCTTTGAAGATAAAAACTATTGAATACTTACAAATAGAACATTAGACAAAGTAAAAAAATGTAAAATTTTGTTATAGTTTCTCAAAAGGTGTATCGTATTATTAAAATTCTAACTCTAAAAAAATATGAATAGCCATTCCATTTTTATTAATAACTTACATGCACGATGAACAAATCGATTTTTTAGAGGTTTACAATGTAGGTGACTATAATTGACTGTAATTTGAACCCTAATAAGCACCACCGCATATTATAGTCTATTTAGAATAATCTCTGTCCCAAATATTATTTAGTTTGTTCTTTTGTATGGCTTCTAGTGAAACATATGTTTCGGTTTATGTGGTTACCTACATTGCTAGTCTATGGACTAGCAGAATAGTACCTATTTAAAATATTCGACGATAAAATCCTCCTATTTTTTTTTAGAAATAAACAGCTAGCAGCTTAAAAAACAATGGACACATTTGTATTTTCTTTAATTTCTTGGAAGCCGGACCTGTTACCCGGTTTCTATAACGATCAGACAATAACTGGCCATATAGCAAACAACGAGTTTACTTTCGCGTAATTCCTGTCACTGATTGCAATGACTTTTCTCTAATAGTTTCTAATAGTTTGTGATTGCAGTTGGAACTGACCTTATATATTGCACTTATCAATAGTCAATTACAACTAACACATATCTCTTATTGTTTACATTTCACCCTGTATACAGGGTGAATCACGACCAACGGGATGGAGGTTTATAGCGAAAAGGTGAAAGTTTGAGGATGTTTTTCACTTTAGTACTTTGTACATTTATATAGGCTACATTTTAAAATTATTTTGAAATATATAGGATGTTCCAATAAAGTGTGGCGTATCAAAGTTATATTTTTTTTATGGGACACCCTAAATTTTATTGCATTATCTGATTGCCCCTAAAAAATAGAGTACTCCTTTATAATGGTTCCCTATACCTAAATACAGAGGGTTCCGAGTTATGCTGACTTTTTTAAAAATGTGAACATTTCGAAAAAAATTAATAACTCATTGATATAACAAATTCTAGCAAATTTTCTCTCACATCTCAATAGTTGGACATTCGTTGAATGTATTTCACGATTGAGTACTAAATATCTATTCACAGGGTGTTCAGAATTTTCAGTTTAATTATTGCATCCTTCAATGGGTAATATCAGGCTTAATTTGAATGGAACATCCTGTATTTTGATAATTCACCATGTTCAAAAAAATGTTCTCTTTCGAATAGTATGAGGGTGTCCTATACCTAGGTATTATACTTTTCGTGCAATTTACAATTTTCTTAAATTGTACGGAAAATCGAGTTTAAAACAAAAAATTCATACAAATCTCATCGGTACCTAACTTATTGACATGTCATTTTATAACATTTCTCTGTTAATTCTCTGAATAATCTTGCATTAGTTTTAAATTTTATTGCTACAAAAAATGAAGCAGTACCTGTTAAACGAAAGTGTCGACATGATACTTTGCATTGGTGAATGTTCAGAAACTTGTCTCCTAGCATCTAGAGTTTATGCTCAAAAGTACCCTGATAAAATTCACCCAAAGAAGGAAGTTCTCGAAAGACTGATCAATAGATTTCATGATACTGGTAGCGTTGCATACGAGAAGGTGACCAAAACTAAACCAGTTACTGGCGACAACGCCAACGAATTTGATGTACTGCTGTCGGTTACGGAAAATCCTAATACCAGTAATAGAAATATTTCAAGTGAATTAGGAATAAGTCAAATGAGTGTGTAGAATACTCAAGAAAAATCGATACCATCCGTATCATATCCAACTACACCAGCAGATGACAAAACAGGATTATGATAAACGTTTAAATTTTTGTTTATGGACTTTGGATAAAGTTGGAGAAGTTCCTGATTTTTTCAATAAAATCTTCTGGATCCTTCTTGAACACCTACCACTCAGCATCCGAAAGAAAATGTGGCTACAATTGGACGGAGCTCCTGTCCACTCTTAACGTGCAGTTAGGAACTACATCAATGGAAAATTCAGAAATAAATGGATAGGTAGAGACAGTCCTTTTAATTGGCCAGCTAGGTCACCAGAATTGACTGAGCTTTTTTCGAATGGGGTTAAATTAAAAATATTTCTATTCTATAAGAAAATTGTAAATACCTAGGTATAGGACACTCTTATACCATTCGAAAGAGGACATTTTTTTGAGTATGGTGAATTATCAAAAAACAGGGTGTTCCATTTAAATTAAGCCCGATATTACCCATCGAAGGATGTAACAATTAAACTGAAAATTCTGAACACCCTGTGAATAGATATTTAGTACTCAATCGTGAAATGCATTCAATAAATGTCCAACTATTGAGATGTGAGAGAAAATTTGCTAGAATTTTTTATATCAATGAGTTATTAATTTTTTTCGAAATGCTCACATTTTTAAAAAAGTCAGCATAACTGCAATGAAATATAGGGTGTTCTATAAGAAAAAATATAACTTTGATACGCCACACTTTATTGGAACATTCTTTATATTTCAAAATCATTTTAAAATGTAGCCTATATGAATGTACAAACTACTAAAGTGAAAAATATTTTAAAACTTTCACCGTTTCGCTATAAACCTCCATCCCGTTGGTCGTGATTCACCCTGTATAAGTTATTTATATTTTTGTATATAAGAGGGATATTCAAATGGAAAATACAAGTAAAGCTAAAAAAATACAGCACAACATTCCATAAAAACGAATAATCAATTCGAACATTCTTACATGCAATAAAAAAGTTGTACTTGCATTATTTGGCAAAAATATGTAAAATAGATTGTTGTAAGTTAGTTTAGAGATAATATCAACAAATAAAGCAATTAATATAAGCAGTTTATGTTTTTATTTGAAATAAAAGAAATCGCAATGCGGCAACATATAATTATATTCTACTATTTAACACGTTTTATTATTTTCTTTTTTTTTTTTTTTAAACGTAGAATATATTTATAAGCTGCTAACGTTTATCCAAAATTACTTAAAATCTATTATGAACGGTGAAATTCTCATTTTGGTCACGGTATTACCTTGATAAAGTGAAAATATCGATATTTAATCCACTTAAATTATATACAGAAACCTTCAAAGTAATACAATTACCGAAAATTGTCATTATGTTATTAGGTTTATTTCCAGTCACCGATTGGAAAGTTTGGAAAATGGCAGTAAATTGTAATTGTCTCCAACGTATGTGCTGACATTTTACAAACTATCTAAACTGGGGTTAGGAACAAACCTATGAATGTGAGCGAATGGAAATAGAAGGTAGAAAGATATTCAGATGGAAATAGTTTATTTTGCAACACATTTTAAGTTTGAAACTGTATAAGTTTAAAACGTTTTCTACACTTACGTGAAAATAAAAGAACTGTTAATGGAACAAGACATGATTTCCACGTTCATTGGCTTAAAATGGCGGGCATAAAGTATTCAAAAAATTTTTCTGCTGGAGCAAGCGAAGCTCGAAATTGGAGACTTCTACACTGATCTGTTGCAGTTCTGCTCGCAGAAAAAAAATTGAGAACGTCAAAATTGTAGGAAATCTCATGTCGTTTAGCATGATAAAAGTAGATTAAAAAATAGTACATTATAAGGGAGAGAAATGCGTTATTTTTGCAGAGGTGCGAGGTGCAATTTGAAGCCCGAGGGCCACAATGCACCAGGGACAAAATAGCATCTCTCCCGAATGGTATATAATATTTTTTCCACGGTCTCGTTAACTTAAAAACACATATTTTGTCATTATGAAGTAAGTAGCACCAGAATTATTGTATTCGGATTTGAGCATTTATTTAATAGTGGTCGAGTTATTGTCATAACTACAAAATAAACAAAGAAGAAGAATTGTCAAATTAAGGTGCTAGTTTGGTTTAGTTCTCCATAATGTAAACTCCCTTGGGAGCATTATTCTCCCTTGGGAATAATCGACTACTTCCGTTTTAATTTTGATGTCATAGAAACTGATTTCTACTCCCGACCGTGGAAAAATAGCTTTTTTCCACCTTTACTTTATCAAAAATTGTTAAACAATTTGACATTTTGTTTATTTAAGCCGCAAGTATAAGAAAAATGACATATGAAGGTGATAATATAAGAAAATATAGAGAAAATGTTTCTGAAAAAGTTGGTGTTTATAAATTTTGAGAATTCAAAATGACGGCCACGCAAACTGACTTTATGTACATTTCATTCAATCCTTGTTCATTTTAGAAACAAACAATTTTGAGTTGTAGTTTTGTTGCGATCGTAGTTTAACCATATGAGCAAAATTTGAAAACATTCATTTGAATTTATTTTTAATGCTTAAGCTAGAGAAAAATATATATATATATATTTTTAATTTTCTGAAGATTTATTGTTAAAAACTTAATTTCAACTTCTGCTTCGAATTATAAAAAAATGGGCCTTCAAACACCACACATTTTGGGAGAAAATTTTCAATACGATCATTATAAGGCGAGAAAACGAAAGTCAAATTTCGTTAGGTAGTGTTGTGACGAAGTCACCAACTCAGAAGCCTGCCCTGTCACGAAACTCTAAATTTTGGCGAATGCGCAACCGAGAAGCGTGGTAAATTCAAGAACCTTCGAGAATTGACAAAGACTATAATACGCGAGTTTTTGAGTGTAGGTATAATTTTACCCCACCCGTAAAAAGTATTTAAATAAATAAAGAAGGACATTACAGAACTATAAGGAATTTCAAGTTTATGATTGAATCGTTCAGATGGCGCAGCGCAATTTTGAGTTTTTAAAATTTGAAAACAACTTTTTCAGACACATATGTTCTATAATTTATAATCATCATCTTAATTTTCTCATTTTCAATACATCAACATTTGAAATTGTTTAACAATTATTGAAAAATTAAGGGTGCGAAATCCTTTTTCAAATCTACTCTTACCATGTAAAGGGTTTAAATTTCTTACAGTTTTTGTGTTTGAGCGAAGATGGAAATTGATAATCAGCATAAAAGACTCAAATTTCGAGTTCTTTACGCTGTGCCTGCAAGCTGCGACGCAAGCTTCAGTGGAATTTATTCGAGAATTAATGAAAATTATTAGTGGTCGATAGATCTTCGATATTCCATCTAGGAAAAGTTCTCCGGATTATATGAGCAGCTGCCACAAAATTAGGTTAGGAAATGAAGCTTAAAAAATAGCAAGACATCGCAATTTTTTCGTTCGGCATCGATTTGCATTAATAATTGTCAAAAATTATAAAATAACCTTAATATGGGTAAAATTAAGTTTGTTTTAGTTAAATAATGATTGTTTCATGCTTTGAAATACAATTTCTAATGTGTCAATTTCAAATCTACAATTTAGTATAATTTCGGAGAAATTTTGACGAAAAATCGGTTTCCCTTTGAACTCCAATTTTTGCTTAAATTGGTAAAACTTCTTGGATGTGTTGATAATACATAAACCACTTAGGGAATTAAATTATTTGTCATTATTTTAGAAAATTATAAAAAATGCCGAGACACGTAAACTTTTTAATTGAGTTGTGCGTTATGTAAACATAAATGTAAATGTACAGGGTGATTCACGCAAGTATGCCATAGTCGGTGTTGTTTTTTTAATGAAACACCCTGTATATTTGCATATTTTTAAAATCCTCTTAATGAACCGATTCCAACAAACTAAATAATGTATGGTCAATTATGAATTATACAGGGTGAAATTTTAAAATTAATAATTTATTACACTTGAAATATTGGTACTTTTTTAAATTAGCTAAATATGGATTTATCAAAAATCCAAACTAACTAATTATTATACGTATTTGTATATTAAACAAAACTTGCTACGCCCCTGAATTTTATCATAAATACCTAAAAATTGCCTAAAATGCCAATAATTAGACAAAATCGGTAAATAATGTGGATTGATTTAAATCGGTAAATAATGTGGATTATTTTCTATTCTGTCATTTGTTGATGGGTTGACAGTTTATACTGAAAAAGTAAAATCTTTGTCAAACACTCTTTCCTTGTCGACATAACAATGAAATATTTAACTGAGACTCACCGAATTGAGATTTTAATGATGATCAGGTACGGCGATAACTGCAGAAGTCAAGTTGAAATGGCAAACTTATTTAATCACAAGTATCCCAAATTGCTTAGTATTTCACAAAGTACTGTGTCTAAAATTCATGCACAATTCAGATTTCTTGGACATGTCAAACCATTGAAAAGAAAACCACACTTCGTTGAAGATGATGTTAAAGTGGATATTTTGTTAAGTGTCGAAGAGAATCCAACTTCAAGTACACGTCAAATTGCCCGTGAAAATAATGTTAGTCATACAACTGTTCTAAGATGTCTTGATAAAGAAAAACTTCATTTCTACAAATTAACTTTTGTGCAGGAGTTAACAGAAGACGATCCAGATCGTAGAACGGATTTCTGCGAAATATTGATGAATAAGCTGAACAGAAATGAGGTAGCTCTTGGTACCATTCTTTTTTCTGACGAATAAACATTCACATTGAATGGAGAGGTAAACCGACAGAACTGTAGATATTGGTCAGCAGAGAATCCTAATTGGATGCGTGAGACACATACTCAGTACCCTCAAAAGGTGAACGTTTGGGCCGGTATCATAGGCGACCATATTATTGGTCCTATATTTATAGATGGAAATTTGACAGCTGAAAAATATTTAAATATGCTTAGAAATGAAGTTATTTCTGCGTTGGCAAACTTATATCCCAACGAAATGAAAATGTTTGGTTCCAGCAAGACGGGGCAACACCCCATTATGCTTTAATGGTAAGAACTTATTTAGATGAAATCTTCCCCAATAAATGGATTGGACGAAGAGGTACCATTGAGTGGCCAGCTAGATCGCCAGACCTTACGCCGTTAGATTTTTTTCTGTGGGGTTATCTCAAGAGCAAAATATATGCAACACAACCAACTAGCATTGTAGACCTCAAAGACAGGATAACTACAGAAATACGGAATATTTCACCTCAAACTTCAAACAAAGTTAAGGAGACTGTGCTATTGCCAACAACTGGGTGGAGAACATTTTGAGCATTTATTTTAATGTATTAAAATCAAATACATCAGGTATTTCATGTATGTGTTTAATAACTGTAAAAATAAAAATTTTACCCTGTATAATTCATAATTGACCATACATTATTCAGTTTGTTGGAATCGGTTTATTAAGAGGATTTCAAAAATATGCAAATATACAGGGTAATTCATTAAAAAAAACAACACCGACTATGGCATACTTGCGTGAATCACCCTGTACATATGAATTTATGTTTATATAACGCACAACTCAATTCAAAAGTTGACGTTTCTTGGCATTTTTTATAATTTCCTAAAATAATGACAAAGAATTTTATTCCATAAGTGGTCTCCACACTGTATATAGAGAATCACAGAAGGGTGAAGATCAATTTTAATTAGGGGGGTAGGTAAAGGGGAGGCTTTCACTTTTTCGTGGAAGAAAGTAGGTATCGACCTTATTTTCATGTTAGAGAGGTCTTTGAAAAATATTCTATAAGTTTTCTTCGAAAAATGTAAAATGTTCCGGTTATTTGACTCTGAATCTTTCAAATTATGCATTTGACGAAAAAAAGCTAATCATTAACATGCCGTATTTAGGTTATAAAGATTATAAGAAAATTTTGTTTGTTTTTTTATGAGCTACAATTTTGTTTTCTACAGTTTTTTTTTGATAGAATGCACTTTAGAGTTATTAACAAAAACCCCTTTAAAAACGTCGAATTTTTCGTTGAAAAATTATTACTTTCAACCGCAAATTACTTTTTCCATCGATTCCTGTAGTAAAATGTAATTAAAAATTCCCACCCTCGAGATAGGGTGGCAACACCCCCTAAGGTGTTAACGTGCAGCAGTACGATACTATAGAAAATGATCCTTGGGCTATTCCCTACCTTCTGTGAAAATTTCAAATAAATCCATGCGTCCCAAAATGCTTCAATTCTAGTTCTAAATATGTGAACCTCATTTTCAAGTAATCAAAATGCCATTTGTTCATAAAAATACTAAATATTTATAGATTGGGTCAGCTTATAAAATGCGCGTGGAAATAAACCTGTCTAGAAAAATCGCAATGATCATGTTATTGTTTACTATTACCAAGTTAGATAGTAGACAACGTTTATAAACTCTCTACTTAAAATTACAATGTTGCAAAAAATAGTTATTTAAAATAGATACGTTTGCTTATATATCTTCATGGAATTTCACTAAATGTAAATTTTTAAGTTAAATTCATTCAAATGTTCAATTTAATGTCGAGACATTATTATAAATTTAACATCATCATATAACTGAAGGAAGTCTTGAAAAAATACAGACGGAGTTTAGGCATCAAATGTCAGACGTCCGCCGCTGGGGTCCTCAGAGCGAATTTAAGAAAATTAAATAAAGTGCATTTGCAGTTATTTTTCAACGACCTTTCCAAGTTATTATTTTTTATGTACGCTATTTGGTAAAAAAATTAGCTAGCGTTTATTTTTGTACTGGAATCCCTATCTCGCATCTTATAAATAACACAGTGTATTGAAATATTTCTACCTGTATACATCCATTTAATTAGGCAAGTATGGAAACGAAGCCCTAAATAGTATCAGAGTGCGTTATGTTTCCCCCATCATCGGTTACATAGGCGCCACCAAGGTAACCGCGAACGTTACCCTTCCATAAAAATGACCCAAATTCAAAATCGATTATAAATGCCATAACTGTAACCTACATATGAAAATATCGTAGTCAAACAATTAGTGAAATTCCATTCAAAGATAATTTATATTCATATTTAAGGGTTAAAAATAAAAATAAGGAATTAAGGACTTTACCTTCAGGCTCTTTTGCTATAACCGTCGAACTTCTGTCGACTCCACCTTTCTTATCTTCTGAGCGTTGCCCAGAAAATAAACATGTTATCTTTTGCGTCAGGGCATTATTGTGACTTACAATTTATTTGTTACGATTTTTATGTTATGTATTTCGAAGAAAAATCATAGTCAATGCGAAATGTATTAATGTTTTTGTTATATAACTAGCTTTATCGTTAAATAATGTAGGGTTTTTATAGTTTTGTAAGGGTACAATGCACTTTTTCGAAAACAAGTAGGTATAAATGTAATGTGTGTTATAAATAATTGGAAAAAAAGAAAGGAAAATATTTCATTTTTCAGTATTAAACTATTTTTAACAATTTTTCTCAATATCACTGACGTCTTCTTTAAAAACATCACGTCAAGTTAACGTTTTATGCTTAAAGTTATGCTGATTTCTCGATATATTTATGTGAGTTCAATTTAAAAATCGGCAACACAATCTTTACCAAATATCATTTTGAACAGGACCCGTTGACAAACGTCCGGGCTTCTAAAAACGTCTGATTGCAATGTTTTGTTTGGATCTTTCCACTTTTTCATTCTTATTAATATAACTTGGTTGCTATGTTGTCATTTCAAATTTAGTTATTTCCATTTTAAATTAAGTGTCTCCGAAATACTATAAACTGGGGGAAAGGTACACATAACATTTTCGTACTGGATCTTGTTGTAGGACCCCGAAATTGCAAATAGAAACTTTTTCAATCTATTTGAATAAAATTGTAGTAGCGTCCGGTGAACTATACGAAGAAACAAGAATTTTTGACAGATTTTGCAAAAATTCGATAGTATTTTGAAGATTATCCGTCGAAAAATATGCGGGTTATTTAAAGAAAGGGAAAGGGTGAATGAAATGATATTTTCTCTTCTCCTTTTTGAAGAACATTAGTATTGAGAACTTGGTAGCAGTTCAACAGAAAAACATAAGTACTCACTACTCCCTCTGTGCCCTACATAACTGTATATTTGTACAGGCTAATGAATCTATACCTTGATAGATTTGTTATTTTGCTATAGTCAGTATAGAATAAAGGAGTTAAAATGGTAGTTTTTTTATATAATACCATCTTTGGAACAGTTCAGTTCTTGATACTTTAGGAAACTGAATCTTTACTTATAGTTTCACATATTTCACATAAAATATGATTTAATTTCACTTATTAATAATAGTATATTAGGTATTAAGAGTGGTAAGGGTTGTTTACCGGTAGACAGCAATTTTGCTGGAGACCGGTATTACCCTTAACGTTCGAGATGCTTATACCATTTTTGCGCGATCGTATTGAAATAAATTTCGAATAAAATAATTTAAATTTCATCGAAATGACCGAAAAGTCGAAAGTGACATTTATACTTCACGATCAGTTTAAAATATATTTGCATTTTGGTGAAATTACTTTTTATATGGTTCTGTTCATTAGAAAAATATAAATCATCTTATTTCTTTTGTTCCTTTTGTGTAATGAATGAGGTAATATATTATTTATGACCACTTAAATGTATGTAGGGTTAAGACGTCGGTAAGTAATAAGTAAATCACTTACCGACGTGTTAGACTTATAGAAACCAGTAAACACAATCTACCGTTCTGACAACCGATGCTGTAAATAAACAAAAATAGTCCAGTAACTGAAGGGGAAAACCTATCAATATATTTGTCCAATAATTTTTTTTGGCTTGATTTGTAGGTCTTGACAGGTAATTCAAAGGGAGAAAAAGTTCTCCAAAATTGCCCCTTGGCTAAGGGCCCAAAATGGCCCCTAACGCCACCCAAAAAACGGTTTCCCGCCAATATCTCCCGAAATATGCAATTTTGACAATTTTTATTCGGGTAGGTCGTTAAATTATCTACAAAAATAGGTCCTATCATTTTTTTCGAGAATTCAATAGTTTTCGAGATAATCGCATCCAAACGTCCCCTCGTTACGCGGCTGCACTACCTCTAGAAATGCTACCGTCTATGAAATTAACTTGTAAACCGGCGGACAAATTCTTCCAGAACTCGGTGAAAAGTAATATTTTCCGATGATTTAAAGTTCATTGTAATGGGAATATCCGTAGGTATCAATATGTGTACCTTAAACCTCGTTCTCGCCCGTCAAGGACATTGCAAAAAGTGGCCAATGTTATTTTTCCCCAATATTTTGGCCTCTTCCATTAAATCATTGACATTTTATTCATTTTAAATGGTTTATTTACCCTTGTTTTTTCAAATGGGGTCTGGGGAGGTCCTGAATGTTCCTAGAAATTTTTTTTCAGTATCTTTGTGGCGTTTCAATAAAAAGTTTATTTATTTATTTGCATTTTTCAGTCGTTTTCGGAGTTCTCACAAATCTTGTAAACAAGCGAAAATAAAGAACTAATGTTCAATTATTTTGTTATTAAATGCACACCATTTGAAAGCTTACCATGTCTACTCTCTGAACCAATATTTTTATTCGGAATACAATGCACTCATTTTCCAGGGACCGGGAAAATTGGTAACACGGGTGAAAACCGGCCTTTTTTTAAATGCTTTTTGTTCTCCGCTGTTAATTTTTTGAGAATTAATACCCACATTGAATTAAAGCTTATATTCTGACCTTTCCATCCATATAACTTGTTCCCCATATTTGAGCGCCGTTCTCTTGAAGATGATTTTCTGTCAGTGCAAAACAGGCTGCTAGAAGAATTGTTCATGTTTAAAAGCAGGTTTGAAATGCTCCTCTATCTGTTGTTCATGTCAGTTGACACAGTGTTTGAATTATGAGAAAAATGAAGGTATATTTCCGGAAGAATTAGAGGTGGAAGGAGAACCACAAGGGCTTGAAGGGGAGGTGGAAGAAACATGGGTGGAAAGAGAAACAGAAGGGTTGGAAGATGATGAGATAGAAATAGAGCTGGAAGAACAAGGGATAGGGACAAGAGGGACAGAGGAATAAGTAGAGGTAATATTCGACGAGAATCACGCTGATGATGAAGAGGATGAATCTGAAGACATGAATTGGTTTAACATAGGGTAACAGCACCAATGAATGCCACTATAATGCCAGTGAATGACACTCAAAATCAGCGATTCTCGTCATGAAATAACGCGTTTTAATTTCATATTTGAAGTTCTAGAACTTCGTTTTCCAGCACAAACAAGCATGTTACTCGGGTAAAAAAATTATAGCTCTCGCCTTGTCGCGGATTCACTGGTGCCTTAACCCTACTCTTCCTACCATACCCTTTTATGTATTTTGTATTTTCAACCTAATTTTCATAAGAATAAATGGTATTTGTTTAAAAATTCCTTGTTTTTTCTGAAATCCTGCACCTATACTGTTCCTTCTGAAGTTTGCGAAAAATTTGCAAAAAATGAAAAAAATGCAAAATATATTTATCAAAAAATTATTATTATCAGCTTCTATAGGTATTGACTTACTAGTAGCCAAAACGCCGTCACTCAAGACTGCCACATGAAGCAATAAGATTTCGCAATTTTCTAGTAAATGTGCGACTCATATCCTTGTGAAATTACACTGAACATTGACTAATAGAATGAAGAGACACACAAAAATCGTGTGAAATACGCCAATAATTGCCGAAATAACGATTAGTGCCCGGATTTTCATGTATATACACCACAATTTAGCGATTGCGGGTATTCCGCTGGCGCCATCTAAAATTGGTCTCCAAAGTCTAACAGGTGAAAATCTATGTATTTCCGAGGCCCTCGAGCAGAAATTTAGTAAGAAACCACCAAAAATATTCGGTGTAAAAATTTTGGTTTTTTCAAGGGTCATTTTCGCAAAAAATATTCGTATTGCGAAAAAAATGATGGGGACCATTTTTGTAGATAATTTAACGACCTTCATTTTTTATCTAAACAAAAATTGTCTAACCTGCGTATTTCGGGAGATATTGGCGGAAAACCGTTTTTTGGGACTTAGGGGCCATTTTGGGCCCTTAGCTAAGGGGCAATCTTGGAGAACTTTTTCTCCCTTTGAAGTACCTGTCAAGACCTACAAATCAAGCCAAAAAAAATTATTGGACAAATATATTGATAGGTTTGCTCCTTCAGTTACTGGACTAAAAAGATCGATCGCGCAAAAAAAATATATACTTTATAAAATATTAGATTTAGATCAATATTAAAGAGAAAATTAAGGAATTTTTTCTAGAAACTAAAAAGAAGATATAATTTAGAATACTTTCATGTATAGTGTGACACATTTAAATTAAGTTTTATTGAAAATATAGGACTAAGTAGACTCCGTTTCAC
>CAJUYI010003502.1:0-22993 GCA_910591695.1 Galerucella pusilla | reverse complement strand
AGCATTTAGCTGCAACCATATGGTCACTGTGGGCGTTGGAGGGTTAAGTTAATTATCAAATTAGTCTTAACAAAGACTGATTGTTCTGTAATTAATGGAGCAAATAATGATTATAATGAAATAATAAAGTATATAGAAGCAGATTATATGGCAGCTGACATCAAATAGAATGCAGTCCAGTGTTGCCGATGCAAAAATAAAAATTACCCGAACTTACTATTCAAATTATCGGAATTTGTCAAAATTACCAAAAGGACACATTGGTTATCTAAATAAAGTCTTCGACCCCAGTCAAGATGGAAAATGCCCAAAAACAATAGTCATTTTATATATTCCTTCTACAAAATATTCGAAAAACTATTGGATCCAAATTAGTAATATTGTCTAAAAATCGGATAATCATCCTCGCATTGACAACACTGATACAAAATGAATAAAATGATGTATGTTGATGAAATCACTCGGTCATATTATTTCGATTACATTTAACAATTACTAATGGACAATCGTTAACATTGGCTCTTGATTGGCTGCTTGCGATGACCTTATTTTAGTTCGCATATTTTCCGGGGCTCATGTTTGGTTCTGTTAACTGTAGGTCAATAATAATCGTTCACAATAAATATGACCAGATAACTCTGTTTCTATAAACTTTGGGTATAGAGAATGCTTTACAAAAATTAAAGTTACATAATCGAAGATTCTATTTTTGCTATAAAATACAGGGTGTTCCTTTTGAAAGAAGAAAGAAAATGACAGGTTCAAGTTTCCGTTCACCGTGTACGCAAGAAAGAATATTATTGAAATTCACTAGGATACGGAGATATTGCATCATGTTACGACGTTCCTTCAACGTACAACAATCTACATAGCGTTGATTTACCTACGATTTTCACATAAACGTGTCCATATCTTTTGAAGGAAAAATGTAACCAATCCGAATTCGCTATAATATACAGGGGTTACCATTGGAAAAATCATATTTTTGGTTTGTAACGGAGTTATGCAGCATTCGATATAATTTCAAAATATGGACCTTTAGCACATCTACTATTTTTGTTAATAAGATTTTTTGATATCTCACAAAATAACCCATATAACGAAGTTTGTCGTAAGATTGGTACACCCTGTATATAGAACACATTCGTTAGCATCTATTAATGTTTATTTAGTATATAAATTACGCATTGTGCAAATTATCTCTTCAAACTGTTTCAATTAATTTTCAGGTTCACTTTCCAGTGCAGGCTACAAATAATCCCGATGTTTCAGGAATTGTTTGTTGTGATCATTATTATCA
This sequence comes from Galerucella pusilla, assembly GCA_910591695.1. Lineage (NCBI taxonomy): Eukaryota > Metazoa > Arthropoda > Insecta > Coleoptera > Chrysomelidae > Galerucella > Galerucella pusilla. The sequence goes on along the minus strand of CAJUYI010003502.1, from coordinate 21,693 downwards.
AGTTATTGTAAGTCGCATGTTCAGAGAATTCGATTACGGTTCTGAGGGAAACCTGGAAGTTTATAACAGCACAGTTCCACCATTATATAATTTAACTGCAATTAATGTTGTTATTTCACTTTTTGTTGGAGAAAAAGATTATTTGGCAACTGTAGAAGTGAGTATTCAGTATAGTCATAGTCTTTTTATGAAATATGCTACGAAATTTCCATTAAACGGGATTCACATGAGTGAATGAGACTGAAGCTTTCAAATGAAAGGATAGACTTTGACTGGAAATTATTAAATTAAAAATTTCAATGGAACTGCCTGTATATTTTTACGTATTTGAATTATCAAATGTGGCAAGAGGCAGCATTCTGATTCATATATTTAATTCTCAAAATTATAGATCATAGTGACATTATCTTAATCCCAATTAATGGAATTTCCTCCAAAATATCTAATTTATCCAAATGCTATTTCAAATTAGTCTTTCAATACTATTAAATGGTTTTTCTCTCAGCTCCCAATTGATACAGAAAATTAAAATTTTCTCATTTCTAGCACAATTTGCCCCTAACAAAATTTATTTTCTATATTACGCACCAACTGACAAATTTAGCCTTTAAAAATTATTTTTATCTTTACGATAAAATTTGAAATACAGTGCTATTCAAAAGTCCCCACCCCCCTCGAATCTGTTGAACGGCTACACTTAAATTAATGAGGTTTGGAGGGTGAAAATAAGGTGTTGTAAACTTCTCTACGAATAGGTGACAGGTGACGTAATGGTAACAGATGACGTCACAGTGCCACTCTGGCCAATAATTTTAAATAGGACCTTATGGCAAGTGATATCTCGTTTGAAAGGCATTGATATTGGCTACATAGCCATATTAATTTTGTTTGGGTTTGAACTAATTTTGACGGATAAATTAAATAAATACCAAAATTATTATTTCACATTTAAATATTGAAGATTTTTCAGTCCGCCTCTGGTTAGTTGTCAAAAAATTCAATAGTATTTGTTGCTTTGCAAAGTTTTTCTAAATAGCTTGAATATTCAATTTTATTATTGTTTAACGAGACGTTTAAGAGTTTATATAGGCAAAATGGTATGTACTCAAGCCGACAAAGTAGCAGCTATCTCAATAATTGGTGAATCTAGAAAGAATCTCTATGAAGCGGAACGTTTATTTAATGAGAGATACCCAGATCGCCCTATCTCGAGAACTTATTTGAGGGAGCTTCTTCACAAGTTTGAAGCAACAGGTAGTGTTTAAGATGCCAAACGATCTGGTAGTCCAACATTAGGTGATGATAAAAATATTGATATAGTTGCTGGAATGGTAGTAAACCCTACTTCCTCTTCAACTAAAGTTTCTTTCTGTGAAGTCAGTAAAATTACAGTACAGAGAATGTTGGCTAAAAATAAATTTCATCCATACAAGTTAAAAATGGTGCACCACCTTTCGGATGACGACTCCGACAGAAGACTCGAATTCTGTGAATGTATGACAAATAAAATTAGTCAGAACCCACATTACACAAAAACAATTGGTTTTAGTGGAGAAAGTACTTTTTGCCTCAATGGAAATGTGAATACACAAAATGTAAGGTATTGGAGTGACACAAATCCCCACACCTTTCGTGAACAACATGCCCAATTTCCAGAAAAAGTCAATGTTTGGGCAGGTATTCTGGGAAACCACATAGTTGGTCCTGTCTTCCTAAATTCAAATTTAAGCGGTGAAGTGTATCTGGAGATGTTACAAAATGCAATTAAGGCATTAATTCTTGAAATTCTGGAAGATAATCCAGATGAATTCGGCCATCTAGAAATAACATTTCAACAAGATGGTGCTCCTGCACATTATTATGGTGCAGTTAGACGTTACCTGGATGAAGAATATCGAGGTAGATGGATCGGCCGGCGAGGTCCTATAGAATGGCCACCTCGGTCACAGGGGGGTACTTGAAATCCAAGGTTTATACTACGGCACCAGATAGCATTGGCGTTTCGGAAGAAAGAATTATTGAAGTATGCAATGCAATTTCAGCTGACACATTCGAACTAGTACGACAAGAGTTTACTAATAGGATGTATTACTGTCAGGAAGTAGACGGAGCACATTTCGAACACTTGCTATAAGAATCCATTGTTATTTTCAATTTAAAAAAATAATCTCAATAATTTTGGTATTTAATTAATTCATCCGTCAAAATTAGTTTAAACCCAAACAACATTAATATGGCTATGTAGCCAATGTCAATGCCTTTCAAACGAGATATCACTTGCCATAAGATCCTATTCAGAATTATTGGCCAAAGTGGCACTGTGACGTCATCTATTACCATCACGTCACCTGTTCCCATTCGTAGAGAAGTTTACAACACTTTATTTTCACCCTTCAAATTTTATTAATGTAAGTGTAGCTGTTCAAAAGATACGAGGGGAGGAGGTGACTTTTGGATAGCACTGTATAGTAAATAGCTTGAAAAATGGCTTGATAAGTAAATTGTATGTAGTTAAATGAGGCAGTTATCTACGAGCTCAGCATCTGTCAGTGGTAACAAGAGCTTAATTTGAATATTATCATTAGCGTATTGAGAGCTAATACTCTTCGACAGATTGAGCAATTATACATCGATCAAATACACATACAATTGAACTGCTGAAATGCTATCGAAACGTTGGAATAAAAATGTGAAAATTTAGTCATTGATAACTATTTCTTGTTTTTAGAATGCCAATACTTTTAGAAATGACCTACTACCAGCCTATAGAGGCAATTATACTATTGTTCCCAGTTATGACCACACTGACTTCGTTAATAATAACGATCAGTTAGCGGTTCATGATGACATCACAAGAGAAGTGGGAAATCTTGGTAAATTAGCCTGAAATATATGCAATTAGTATAGAGATGACGAGCATAATTCAATGTATTTGGAATGTATTGTATTTCATAGATTAAAGTTTTTCATCAGCAAACTGTGCATGTTATTTATACCATCAGCCAGTGAAAGTTTTAACCACTAATAGCGTTTTCCATTGACAAAACTAGGGTGCACTGAAACTGAACTGAGTGCAAAATTTGTGTTCCATTGGCTGCACTGCACCAGTAATTTCATATTCCATTGGAAAACTAGTGCAAGCGAATGTGCACTGAGTGCAGTTTTTTCGGCACCTGCTCAGGAGGTAGTTTCGAGTATAGTGCAAGAGTGCAAAATGGCGCGAATGATGAACGCTGTGAATTCGAAAGAAAAGCAGTAGTTTATTTATTTTTCACTGGATATAATTGTGAAAAGTAGAGTATTTTACAAATACTGAACCAGTGATTGGAAGTATTAAGTTGTTTTAGGAAATGAATAATATCTCAATGTACTTTTAATAAAAATTTTCTCATTATTTTTAATGTTAAATAATAAAACAACTAGATAAGGATACATAAAACTGCACCTGCTTTTAATCAAAACAACAAAAACCACCACAAAACAACCAACTTGATTTGACGAATGACAACTGACAACTCTTCTGTGTTCCATTGACCCTGCACTCAGTGCAAAATATCGGTACACTGGTGTAGAGCACGCTCGAACTTGGTGCCAACTAAGTGCATGCCAATGGAAAACGCTATTAATCTTTCTATTGTGGTCAAGTATTTGGGTATAATTATTCTAGATGCAAAACAAATCTGGAATTCACACCTGTTGGATAAAACAAGTGAAGAAGAAACGCCCCTAATGAGGGCAGAGGGATACAGAGCACATGAGGATTGATTCCATGGATCTTACACTAGCTGTATACAACTGTAATGTGATTCCTATTCGGCGTCTTATCTGACATGAAGCACTGTCTACGATTTTCACTCGGATCCTGGCCATTCCCAATTCAGGACCTTTGACTCTAACGATTTGTGTGCATTGACTCCTTCTCATTTTTTAATCGGTGAAGTACTAACTTCGCTACCTCAAATTAATTCAACTAATCTGCCTGAAGGAAAATTGAATAATTTTCAGCTACTTCAACAGACACAACCAGGAGCGCTATTCTGTAACTCGTTTCGCAGAGAAATCGGTATCGGTAACACTCAGTTATCGACATGTGCGGCATTCTGTATACCTTTTCACCGACCGATATCGCGAATTCGAGTCGATGAGAATCGGTATGTCTACCGTGATCTAATAAGCCCCACGGTAACCGTTATCGATTTTCGTTGAAAGGAAATTTTCATTATTTGTAGATGTTTGGCTGGAATTGCGGATTATTCAAGTAAATTTTTAATATTTGAAGATTAACTATATTGTGTATAGGGTCTAATCTAGTGTTTTATAAGTCCTTCCCATCTTTTCCACAAAATTTTCCTGCAGCAAAATTTGAATGGCTCTCTGAATCAAATGATCCCTCTGAGCGATATTATAACGCTAAGTTTTGATAGAACAAGAAACTCATTTGAAATAATTGACATCTGTACTTATCCTATCTTTGAGACTTGAAAAAAAAAGAGATATGTTAACGCCAGATCAATTCTTCAATGCTAGTTGACTCTAAATTTCGAGTTTTTGAGGTTGTTAATGTTAAAATAAACATAAATTGTATCGTTCATGATAACAGATAAAAGATATTTCACTATCACTATCTATTATCTAATTATATGACCCTACTTTCCAACGAAACCAAAATATAACCTCTAATCTTCATCGTACACTCTGTTTGTTTACAAATTCGACAGTTTCCCTCATCGCTCATTGGCCACATGTACCGAATCGAGTGAAGTCACTTCTATGCCGATTCTTTTTGGTTGCAATTCCGAGCGTCGAAAACCGTGGCATACAGAATAGCGTTATATTCGTCCCGTCGGCCGCGCAACCGATGGCTGTTGTTGACATACCGATACCGACGACTGTCAATGCCGCGTACAGAATAGCGCTCCTGGGTTGCCAACTTTATCATAATAAAAATATCATTGCTTGTGAAAATAATCGCCAGTTGTCATAGAGCAAGCGAAACGAGCAAAAAGCGCGCCGCAGGCGAAAATTTTGAAAATCGGCGATTTTTTTTTCGAATCGGCGATTTTTCTGATTGATAAAAATGACATATTTTAGTAATTTTGCACTTATCATGCGATCTATATTTTTTATGAAAATTTTTCTTGGTACTTACGTATTTTGACCTGAAAAACACGAATTTCATAATACAATCGTGAACATATCTCTAGTTTTCAAAATAATTATGTATGGAAATTTTTTTGCAAGTATTGTATATTCTTAGATCCCAGGACATATTTCATACATTTACCATTGTTAATTATGATTTTTGTCTGAGAAAGGCATCATGAACATATTATTTTTCCGTAATTTTCCTATTATTTCATCAACTAGCCTACACGAACAACGGCCATTTTGATAACCTGTGTGCGAATCTTGAGCGAATAAAGGTTCATTCATAGCTGCCTTGTAGCAAAACGATATGTGTTCTCTCTCTTCAATACATGTCAAAAAGAAAGATAGATATCAATGAAAGAAGGTGAAATTTCGAACTTTGGCATCGATTATCTCGGAAACTAAAGTCTGTACAGAAAGTACGAGGAGTTATAAACCCTAATTAAGTATGCAAAACCTTTACAGGGAGCACCATGAAATTTTTGATAAATCTCTTACTTTAAATTACATTTCTTCCGTGAATCTAAAAACCAGGTAGATCGACCCCGTATTTAAAGGATTAGCAGATAAGCAATAACGCAATGCAGTGGTGTGTATTTTGGGAAAAAAATACGTTTTAAATTATAATATAATAAAAAATGAAAAGAAATAATTATTGGAATACATTTATTACTTACATTTTATTCTATATCCGACTCGGAAGAGGAAGAATCGTTGTTGACATTAATAATAATAGGGTCGATTAAATCATCACAAATATTGTCAATTTTCCACATATTTGCCTCTACTTTGATAACATGCTCGATACAGTTTGTCCAATTTTCCTTACTAACATGACTTACAGCACTCTCAATTAATTTCACAACATCGTTTATTTTAAAATTAGTATTTTTTTTCCAACTTCCCCCTTCACCTGAGCCCATATTAATTCTATGGGATTAAGTTCACAATGATAAGGGGGAAGTCGAAGAACTGATATACCACGAGAAGAAGTCATTTCTTCTACAATGTAGGTTTTGTATTTATTCTTGTTCATTTTTGCAATTCTGCAAAGTTCTTTCCTTAGTGGATCTTTTGGAAACTTAATATTTTTCTAAATAAGCCACTCCAAAAGCTCTGCTTTACGCCAACGACTTGGGGGCAATGCTTCTCGTAACCGTGAATGGTAACTTGCGTTGTCCATAACAATAACAGCCCCTTTTGGAATCAGATCCAACATTTGAACAAACCATTCCTCGAAGACATCCCCATTCATATCTTCGTGATAGTCCCCCCCGTGCGTTTTGAAATAAAAGTTAATAATCCACCATCAACAAAACCTTCAGAACTTCCAACATGGACAATGATAAGTCTTTTTCCTTTTCCAGATGGTGGCTGCAAACCTAACGACAAACCTTCCACGAATTCCTGCCTTCCGCTTTTAATGTTTCCATCTTGCCAAGATTTGGAAACTGTATATCCAGCATTTATACACACATATATACAAAAATATATAAAATAATTATTGTTACAGATTGGTTTGTTTTCTATTATGAATAAACTGTGTTGCCTTTCTTTATAAAACTTACTAAAATTTATGCACCTCTATCACTTTTTTTTATTAAAATTAGTACATCCCGTTACCTCTGACCTAAATCGTATATTCTTTAGCATAGCTGCAATTCATTCGTTCAATACAAAATGTACCTTACGGTATACCCTCTTGAAATATATTTTGGTACGTCTATGAAATCTACCTAAAAGAATGATTTATTACTCCTCGTACTTTCTGTACAGACTATAGAGATATTATGAAATTCGTGTTTTTTAGGTGAAAATACGTGAGTACCAACAAAAATTTCTGTATGGGAGATGCACGAATCGCAATAGAATATTAATTTTCTCAGAAAGTAAATCCGCCCAAATTAGCCGGAGAGAATAACGAATATCGCCCAAAAAATAGCCCTCAGCCGAATCATAAATAGAACCGCCTCTCAAGAAAAATAATAGCCCAAAGGCGATTAATCGCCCGGGTTGGCAACCCTGGGCACAACACTTTTGGCAGCGATTGTCCAATCAGTATCTTAATACATTGCAAACTCGCTCCAAATGGAATAATTCAAGTGTCGGTTCCCTAGTGTGACATATGACATAGTTTTCTTTTTAGGATTCTAATTTCAGACCTGGAAGTTTAAATTATTACTAGAATGCAGAGATCATTCGAAGACACAAGGAAAGATTTCCGTCGAGGCATCGAGGAAGATGACCTTGATATGTTGAGAGGGACGGTTACTCGATCAGCCCCTAGAGGAAGGAACCAAAGAGGACGAGGAAATGCGGCACGACAGTTGTACAACAGTATACCAAAACAACCAGTAGTGCATCTCAACTTCGCGCATCGGTTGTGCGCAGTTAGCCTATACCAAAACAACCAGTAGTGCATCTCAACTTCGCGCATCGGTATAAGAATGAAATGTTTATTTATCTGTGCAAAAATTTATGATGAAATAGCGTGTCCTGCTGCAGGGACAAAACCGCTTTAGCATAAAATATTAGCACAGAATATGAATTTTTGAATTTTACATAAAATTGTTATTTTTCAAATAGGTCCGTTGTTGCTTTTTTGTTTTAGAAAATGTATCAAAGTCGTAAGCCTCTTACTCAAGAAGAACTGCTTCTTTTACTCGAAAATGACGATCATTCCGATATTCCCGATTTGTCAGATGATGATTTAGGCTGGGACAAGTTTGATCAAGAAGAGACTCAAAATCTTGATGATCTTTTGAATTTTGTAAATCCTGACATAAAAGAAAACGACCAAGAAGATGATCTTGAAAACGTTCTGGAACCGGTAGGTAGTCAAAATGAAGATGGAGAAGATAGTAATGTAGAAGCTCCCAATCCCCAAATGAACGAGGGTATTGATGATTTTTATAAGCAGCATAATCTAACCAAGAAAGAAAATATTGTCTGGATGGATAATGCACAAAACCAAACGCGAATTCTAAGAAGATGTAATGAAAATTTGTCTGAGCCTGTTGCTGCATTGCCTGCGCCAGCATCTTTCTTTAGTCGATATATACCCGACAATATTTTTGAGCAAATGGCTAATATGACAAATCTCTATGCCACTCAACAAAATACCCCCAGATTTTCTCCAACTAATATCGATGAGATAAAAAAATTCATTGGGATCCATATAGTCATGGGAAATTTAAAGTTTCCAAGAGTCGAAATGTATTGGAGTTCTACATGTGGCATTGATATTGTAAATGGGAACATGACGCTAAAAAGATTTTATAAACTTAGGCAACATAAATAGGGATAAGAAAATAAAATAGAATTTTACGTGTTTTTGTTAGTTTTGTTTTGTGTTGTGGTTTGCTGTTGTACAGTTTTTAAAGAAGCAAGAGATAGTTCTACATAGAACTAAGTTGCTGACACACCATCATGAATCGATTCAAGCCTCGTCAAGCTCAAGTCCAAATGGCACGTTACTGCAAAGTGTCACCTATTGCCTTATCAATCGCAGATAGATTAGATAGAGACCAAGCCCAGAAACCTGCTTTGCTTGCACTGGCTATAGGGGCCTTACTTCCACATGACAAGGTTATACCTGACCCATTCATTAGACTTGATTCAACAATGCTATTTGCTGAGCTTCTGGGTACCATCCAGAGTGCCGGTTCAAGGGTTCCTGACAGAAAGATGACCCTTACAATGGGATCAATCCTACCACTATGGGCAGCTTTAGATATAAATAGGGAAGCTTCTAACACAAATAGGTTATGGAAAGCAGGGTGGGGTAAAATCATTGATTTTTTTAAAAAAATCACGATTCATTTGATTTATTTGATTTTTTTTTATTTTTAAATTTGAATACAAAATTTGAACATTCTGATTCTTTGAAATTATTGTTAATTGTTTTAATGTATAATCCCAGAAATTATAATACAATTTGCGGCTCAAAAACGCATTTGTCGCGATTTGTTTTCCTTCTGTCCTAGTCCTATACACTCGCTATACAGTTCCGAGTGAGGCACGATCGCGCTTGTTGTGCTTTTTGCAAGAATATTCCTGTCGAGGCTTGTTTTCCTCTCAACCTATAAAAGGACGTTGCCCAACAACTTCGCGCATTTCGCTAGTTAGGTTGGTTAAGTGAAGTGAAGTGAAAACATATAAATAAAAATAAAGTAAAATGAGTGGAAGAAAAGAGGACCCAATATGGCAGTTCTATATTAAGACAACAAATCCAAATAAATTGGGGTGTTGAGCTATTTGTAGAAAGTGCAAGAAAGATATTCAAGGGTTAGTCCAAAGACTTAAAGCACACCACGATGCTTGTAATTATCAAGAGAAGAATACAGGTAAATAAATTAATATTAACTATATAAGTTAACTTTATTTTTAATTATTCAATACTATATCAATATATCATCAATAAGTCAATTTCAATTATGTTTTTTCTCTTTCCAGAGAGTCGAATGTCGCTTGACAGTTTTGCTAGCACATCATCTGCCTCAAGTTGTAGTTCACTCATGACAGATAGTTCATACTCCACCAACAAGTCCAACAACTTTTGAGCCAGTCCAAAGCAATCAACCAAACTCAGCCTACCATGAGTGGTTTTGTAATGCGGACTTCAACTGCTGAAAAGCATAAAATTGACAAACAAATAGTAAAGGCCATTTTTGCTACTAATTCGAGCTTCAGATGTATTGAGAATTTAGAGGTGAAAAAAGCCATTCAGTTATTAAGGCCTGGTTATACACCGCCCTAGAAAAAAACGGTAGCAACAAGTCTTTTGGACGAAGTCTATGAAGAGGAAAAAGAAAAATGTTTCTCCTCCCTGTCAGGTCAGTTCGTAAATATGTCAATTGATGGGTGGTCAAACGTACACAACGAACCAGTGATATGTGCAACGATAACCACTGAAGATGGACAAGCCCTCCTATACGAAACTATAGACACATCAGGAAATCCACATACTTCAGAATATTTAACTCAAATAGTTTGTGACTTGATTTCTTCATGTGAATTAAAATACAAGTGTAGCGTAAAATCTTTTGTGACAGACAATGCCGCCAATATGACACTTATGAGAAAAACATTAGAAGAAAAAACGTACGCAAAGATTATAACTTATGGCTGCTCTGCACATTTTTTTAATTTACTGTGCAAAGACTTTCAAGTTAAAGACGTTAAAGAACATGTGGTCCAAATTGTTAAGTATTTTCGAAATACCCATTTGGCTAGAGCTAAATTCAGTCAAGCAGGAGGCAGCGCTTTAGTCCTTCCAAGCGATGTGCGATGGAATAGCCTTAACGACTGCTTAGAGATGTATGTCACTCAGTGGGACATCATATTAAAAATCTGCGAAGAAAATAAAAAGGAGATTGATTCCACTATTTACCGAAAAGTTTCAAATATTGCGATTAAACATGCAGCGCAAGATTATTTAAACATTTTAAAACCTATATCAGTTGCTCTTGATACTGTGCAGAGGAAAAATGCTACTATCGCAGATGCTGTAGAGCAGTGGAAACATGTACAATATATCTTTGATAATGATGAATCTGTGGAATTACCATTACAAAAAACACAACAATTTAATAATCGATATAAGCAAGCACTAACGCCATATCATTTTATAGCGTATATGTTGAATCCACAAAAAACAAAATACCAGTTAACACCAGAAGAAAAGAATATAGCTTTAGAAACAATTAACGAGTTATATGAAAACACTGGACTGTTACCTTTAGCAATAAAGTTAGATGCCCGCAGTGCTCCATTTAGGCAAGTTATGTTTTCGGACGAAGTAATGAAAAATGTAAACGGACTACAATGGTGGTTATCACGAAAAGATGAGCCGGAAATCTTGAAACAGTTGCCAATAATAAAACAGTTCCTGTGTGCAACTGCTTCTTCAGCTTCAGTAGAACGCGTATTTAGCTCTTTTGGTCTTGTACACTCTGACATTAGAAACAGATTAGGCATAGAAAAAGGAGGAAAACTTGTGTTTTTGTTTAAATTGTATAATGAAAATGAATAGACTGGAAATTATACAGTAATGTAATAAAATTAAAATTTAGGTGTTACGTTTAGTTTAAAAATTTTGAATTATGTACTTTTTTTTGTTTTTGCTAAAAGCAGATACTTCTTTTAATCTTTGGAAAAACTTTTATATTATGTTGTTATCTGGTTATGGATAAAAAATAAGAAAATTGATTTAAATCATGATTTTAATTTAAAAAATCAAGCCGATTTAAATCATGATTTTAATCAGCCCAACCCTGATGGAAAGTGAGGTCTATTTATGATGCTCTTTGAAAAAGTATCATGAACTGCCGTTGGAACGTAACCTTTGCGTTGATGAACAAATGGTTCCGTTCAAAGGAAGACTAAATATAAAACAATATGTAAAAAACAAACCCAAAAAGTGGGGGGTGAAAATTTACGTGTTGGCTGGCGAAAGTGGCATGATATATGATTTTTTTATCTATCAGGGTTCAACTACAGAAACAAATCCTCTGTATGTGAATATTTTTGGCTCATCAGCTGCTGTAGTTATGCAGCTTTCAGAAAGAATTTCCGAGCCTAATCACACATTATTTTTTGATAACTTCTTTAGTTCGTACAATCTTTTGCAATACCTCAATTCCAAGTCAATATTGTATAATACTAAGTACCCTTTCAAATGAATTGTCCTCTATTCTTAAAATATCTTTCCTGCTTAATGCATCCGCATGTTGCATGTGTTTATTTGATCTATGTCCAATTGTGTTCGAAAACTGTTGTACTTCTAAAGACCACCTAAGAATTCTTGGATTAATTTCTTTTTTCTGTAAGGCTAGTTTAATACTGTTGCAATCAGTATATATTTTAAATTCAATACTTTGTAAGTATACACGAAAACGTTGTAGTGAATATACTATTGCCAATAACTCAAGCTCATAACAGACTTTGACTCCGAGTTAGAAGTTCGTTTACTGAAATAAACAACGGGATGGAATAAATTATCAGACTGCCGTTGAAGTAGGATAGACCCAAATCTGTGTGATGAGGCATCATAATGTAATTGTGTTTCGGACTTCGGGTTGTATATGGCTAAAACAGGTTTTTCAATTAGTAGGGTTTTCAAGGTTTCAAAAGAATTCAATTTTCCTGCATCAAAAATAAAAACAGATTCTTTTTTAAGCAGTTCACATAAAGATTTAGCTTTGAGTGCAAAATTATATATGAACCTTCTAAAATAAGAGGCCAATCCAAGACAACGTTGCACATCTTCAAAGTTTTTTGGTACTGGATAATCTGATATGGCTTCTATGTTTGATTTATTAGGGGCGATACCAAACTTGTTGATAGTATAGTCCAAAAACTCAATTTGAGTGTACATAAAGCTACATTTATCTAGTTGTAGTTCTAAAAGGTTGCTGACTAATTTAGAATATACTAAATTTAAAATACCAATGTTTTCTTTAATTGTTTTGGTAGCAATTAATATATCATCTAGATATATATTGTAATATTTTAATTTGAGTGATGTATCTCTTATTTTTAGATTTTTATTATTCTGTTATATTTTATTATTATTTATTTTGGGCGCCTTTATTTTTCAAAAAATTGGTATAGTTACTTTAAATTTTTGTTTGAAGAATTCGACTAGCTATTAAAAAAAAAACAATTTTGACTCTCTCTCACAAGTTGCGGTTCCCTCAATTGAAGTCTGATCAAATGATTTAATAGTTTTTGAAAAACGTTTAATATATAATTTTTATGTATTTTAAATCATTTGAAAAAAAAAGAAGTAATGGGAGGTATACAAGATGAGATGATAAAGAAGGTAGACAGATTAGAAATGAGGAGTGAACAAAAATTTCAAGCTTGTGGAGAGAGAATTAATAAAAATGAAGAAGACATTAAACAAATGGAGAATAGAATAGTCCAAGAAATACAATTGGAAGAAGGCAGCAACAGAAATGAGAGAAAAGAATATAAACAGAAATTGAAAGAAATGGAAGATAATTTGAAGAAAATGGAAGAAGAACAAGAAGAGAAAGACAGAAGAATAAGAAGAGAAATGACAAGGATTTCGGGGGAAACAAGGATAATTAATTGTAGAAATAATAGTAATATTAAATTTGATGGGGATTTTAAGAAAATACATCCTGTAACATTCATTAAAATGTTAAGGAACAAGATGAGAGGAGAATATGAAGTAGAAGAAATGAGAGAAATTATAAGAGAACATTTGGAGCAACATGCGTTGGTTTGGTTTACAAGTGAGGAAGAAGAAATAAATAACTTGGACCAATTTGAAAGAAAGTTTATAGACTATTTTTGGGGGAACAACGTGCAATCTAAGATAAGAGAAAGATTATACTTTGGAAAGTATGAAGAAAATAGGGGGGATTCATTGAATACCTACATACTACAAATGTATTCAATGGTGATACATTTGAATCCTAGACTACAAGAAGAAGAGATTGTGTTATACATGTCAAGACACTTTAAAGATCAAATAACTGAAACTATTGCCATACAGAACATAAGGACAATAGATAGTTTATGTCAATACTTACAAAGAATTGAGAGAAGAAGAGGAGAGAGAAACCAGAACGAAGTCCACCAAAATAGAGAAAGACTGAATAATTTGAATAATGGAAGTTTCAATAATAATTATAGGAGGAGCAGAAATCAAAATGAAAATACATGGAGAAGTAACAATTTTAACGATCAGAGACAAGATGTTAATAGAAATGGTTGGAGGAATTATAATGACAATAATAATTACAATATGCATATTAACTCTTGTTGAATTAAATCCTGAAAAATATAATTAATATACCGCATGAAAGTAGCTGGGCCGCGATTCTTGACGGCGATAGAATAGAACGTTCCCTAGGGAGCGATCCCAAATTTGTTTCTACTCCCTTGTTTGAGAACGAGACATCGGTATTCTTGACCGTCGGGGAGGTATCCGAATAAGAGTTCCCCGACGAGCAGTGTTGCCAAAGGTTTTAACCAATCAGATACAACTATTTTTTGACAGACATATTACAGCTGATTACAGTTTTATTTTGTATTTAGCTTATAGTAGACACGAAGACACGTAGACACCGAATAGTATTCGGTGATAGTAGGTTTGCGAAATTAAAAATGGTTAGTTCTAAGAGAAGATCGTTTCCCATAAATAATAAACAAAAAGAGATTTTAACCGATTATATAACACAAAGGCCAGAAATGTACATAGGTCGGTTAACAGCTGATTATACCAGAGAAAACATGAAAAAAAAAACTGGATTGAATTGACATATATGTTGAATAGTGTTCCGAATGGTCCAGCAAAAGAATGGATACAGTGGAAACACTCCTCAATCCAATTGAATTCAAATAAGTGAAAAACGAGTAAGAAAATAGACTAATGAAATACCTTAACCATGCACCCAAAACATACACATAAAGGAAAACATAACCTAAGAAAGAGCGTTCCCTGCCTCATTCTATCACAAATCCTAAGAGATGTATTAATTGCTCCCTGGGGAGCGCTGTTCTACTGTCATTCGGTTCAAGAATACGGTTTTCGTGCCAAGTCCGTGGACACGCCTACTTTCTCTCATTTGTTCTACTCCCTGGGTTTCAAGAATCGCGGCCCTGGACTGTTCTTAAGACCAAAAGCCATTCTCAGATGTTCATACTGACCATTTGGTACTACAAAAGAAGTATATTTTATAGAATCTTCACTCATTTTAATGTGATGAAAAGCATCCTTAAGGTCTAATTTAGTGAAAAAATGCTTGTTTCTTAATTTATCAAGTAAATCATCAATAAGTGGCAAAGGAAAATTGTCTCTTAGGTGATTTTATTCAATGCCCTAAAGTCAATGCCCTACACATACGAAGGCCAGTAGGCTTTTTTTCACCAAAACTATTGGTGAGCTGTACTCAGAATTGCTCTTCCGAATAATATTTTTTTTTAACAAATCAGCAATAATGTTATTTACTTCAGTTTTCTCATAGAATGATAAACGTCGTGGTCTAAAATAATAAGGTGTATGATTTGGTTGTACTACAATTTTCATTTCAAAATCAGTTTCAGGATTTGTAGGTTCAACACAATTGAGATAGTTATCGAAAATGGTTTTTGATATGATTTGTTTGCTATCTGAATCTAAATCAGGATTAACATCAATAAATCTTTCTTGTTTGTTAGCATCATCTACAAGGAATATGTTGAAAATATCATTTTCACCTTCAGGACATGCATTGGACTCAATTGTATCAACTCTTCAAATGAAACTGTCTCACCAAATGTGATTTTAAATTCATTTGTGGCTATAAAATCTCTCCCCAAAAGACATTCTGATGACATGGTGTTTTGAGGTACTACATAAAAAGTTAAATCAATGTACTCTCCCAACAAGACAATGGTAGTAGAGAATTTACTCAAAATGTTAAGCATTGATTGATTTATGCCCTGAAAGTTCTAATTGCCATTATTTTGTTTAATAAAAATATCAGGCACCAAAGCTTTAGATATCAATGATATAGGACTGCCTGTATCAATTATTGGACAAATGTTTATAAAACAATGATTAACTTTAATTTCAATTTTCACCCTGTATGATGGAATAGTAATACTTGCATTTGTTGGACCTTCAGCTAAATGGGTATTCACATCCATATTCCTTCTCTTAATTTCTTGCTTGACCTTTCTTGGACAGTCTGCAATTTTATGAAGTGTAGATCCACACTCGTAACAAGAACCTTTTTCTCGTTTGGGTTTCGGGCATGTAGCAGAGGTATACCCTCTCTCACTGCAGTTGAAGCATCTAATATCATTCTGTGATGGTTTCTCAAAAAATTTAGGTGGGTTACTTTTGTTAAATGAGTTTCTATTGTCTTTGTCTGACTTCTCTCTTCTCTTCCTAGTTTCTTCTATTCTTTCAAACATAATAATGTCTTTGTACAGTTCGTCTTCGTCATGGTGTGGTTTTGATATTAAAAAACTACCTTGTTGTCTTGACATTAGCCCAATTACTAACTGTTCTTTAGTTTCTTGAAAACTCAGATTTAGTTGCTTGCATAAATAAGTTTTTTCATGAAAATAGCTAGTCACTTCTTCTTTTGATCCTAGTAGTCTTTCTTGCATCTTGGTCCAACTTTCGACCTTATTCGTCTTAAATATAAAAGTTCTATTAAATGCAGTTCTAAACATATTCCAGTCAGTCAGCTCCCGTTGGCGGTCATTGAATTTTTAATTTTGGACGAAATAACTAACGATACCATCTAGATCCTTTGAAAAATCAAATCTAAAAATACCATCGATATTAAAGCAGATCCAGAATTCAATGTTTCGGCAACAATCGATATACACATAGATTCAAAAGTTTTGCATCACCTTCTTCGGATGCGAAGGAATTTTTTTGCGCTAACAATTTTTTGTTGGCTTGTTTATCAATGTTTACCATTTCAATATGTTCCATATTTTTTGCAATATACAGTTTACAGTTTTTTTGTAAGATAACATTTTTAGTGCCTCATCGGACCAGAGCTGTAAATGAGTATCTTGAAACTGAAGAGATCAATTGTTTGAACTGGCCTGCCCTATCTCCTGACATGAATCCCATAGAACATGCTTGGGACATTCTTGCCAGGGCAGTGGCAGCACGCAGAAATCCACCCAGGAGTGTACAAGAGCTTGTTCATGCGGCCCAAGAAGAACGGCGAAATATTCCTCAACAGAATATCAATAATTTGGTAAACAGCATGGGCAGGCGACTTCAAGCTTGCATAAATTCTAGAAGTATATAATTTATTCAATTTCTAAGAATACTTTTTATGTTTAAAGCAAGTTTATTATTGAATAAAAATTTTTGACAAATAAACACGTTTTTTTTATTGAAACTAATTATTTGATTAATCTCTGATCCATTTATAATGAACACATTTTTTTTTTCGGAGATTTAGGGTGATGCAAAACTTTTGAATCTGTGAATATTATTGGGAGCATCCATTTTCTTCGACCTGTTATGCGTGGGTCAAACAAAGCTCGGTACAGGGTTGCCAATTTTACAAAAATCTCTGTTGGGATGGCTTATATCGGGACAATTACAGAACTTTCGGAATGATCACGTAGTCTCGCATGTTGCAGCCACAAATAGTGAATTAGATCAAAAATTAGAATGATTTTGGCATGTGGAAGTAGACACTCCTAAAAGGGTAGATTTATCCGGGTAAGAATTGGATTGTGAGCGTAAATTAGTTGATACAATAGCAAGAGACGCGGATGGTAAGTTCACCGTAACTCTACCAACACGGGATAATTTACAAAAATTAGGCGAGTCATTATTTTCGGCGGAAAATCGATTTAAAGCACTTGAGCAAAAATTGTCCCCAATTAAAGGAAAAGTACACGGCATTCATGAATGAATATGAGAGTATGGGCCACATGACTGAAATAAGTAGCAAATAATTGAAACAAGAGAGTTTATCACGAACTGCTAACAAGATTTTTTATCTACCGCACCATGGGGTGATTAATGAAGATAGTGAGACGACCAAGTTACGTGTTGTATTCGACGGTTCGCGCAAATCAGATTTAAATATTTCACTTAATGACGTTTTGCAAGTGAGAGCCTTTATTCAAGACGATTTTTTTTCAATATTATGTAGATTTCGGACTCATAAAATAGTCATTACGTCGGATATAGCAAAAATGTATCGAATGATAAATGTAACAAAGTCACAACAAGATCTGCAAAGGATTTTGTGGAGAGACGATGATAGCAGGGAGATAGGTCATTTCAGATTAAACACGGTAACTTACGGTACAGGACCGTCGTCGTTCTTAGCAATGCGTTGTTTGTATAAAATTGCGTTAGATATTATCGACGAATCGCCGGAGATAGCACATATCATACAAACCGACTTTTATATGGATGACCTCATTAAGGGGTGTGAAACGGTGGAACACGTGACGGTCATAGCGAAAAATATTTAGAATTAGTAAAATACGGATTTCAGTTAAGGAAATGGAACTCGAATAACTCGGACATTTTAGAAGGCTTGTCAACAAAAGCAACCGGAGGGGAAACTCATTTTTTAAAGGATAGCGATTAATCAAAAACTTTGAACATATTGTGGCAATCTCAAAATGATGTATTAGAATATCGTATTAATATAGTCGGAGGTAACGTGAAGGTAACAAAGCGCTCTATTTTATCAACAATCGCGAAAATCTTTGATATTCTCGGGTTAATCGGACCGGTAATGGTCAAAGCTTAACTATTTATGCAAAGATTCTGGCAGCTAAAGGTTGGCTGGGATGAGTCACTTCCCATAGAAATAGTCACAGCTTGGAAGGAATTCGAAAGTTCAACTACCATATTTGAACGCCTTGCAAATTCCTCGACAAATCGGGATCGGCTGCAGCACATAGGAACTTTACTGGTTCTCAGATGCGTCCGAAAAAGCTTACGGAGCATGTATATATGTAATATGCGCAAAATCAAGGGCAGCGCCCTTGAAAACCAATAAAGCTACCTCGCCTGGAACTATGCGGAGCGGTACTAATAGCAAATTCAATGAAACGAGTTATAGAATCATTAAACAAGACTGGTATAAAGGCCCACTATTGGTGCGATTTTATGATAGTTTTGTTATGGATCGCTGGTGAACCAAATTGTTGGAAACAGTTTGTAAGTAATCAGGTTAATCAAATCCAAGTTATCACTGACATAAAAGCTTGGCGTCATATTGGGACGAAGCAAAATCCAGCGCATATAATTTCTCGCGGTATTCTGCCAAAATCCTTGAAACACGAAACTATGGTGGAACAGACCTAAATTTTTGTATGAAACTTCCAACTATGAATCGGGCCACCAGAAAACAGAAGTTGAAGACTTACCGGAAATCAAACGGCAAAGGGAGGTTGAGTTAACGACGACTTATCCTAATTTCGAAATAATTGGGAATTACTCCAATCTGGGTAAGTTACAAAGGGTTACTGGTTATTGTTTGAGATTTATCAACAACCTGAAGAAAGATCGTGGTAGAAATTTATCTAGCAGCTTAAGTACTATCGAACTAGATCTAGCGTTAAAGAATTTAATTAAAACTGCGCAAATGCGACAATTTCTCAAGGAGTTTGGAACTCTGGCCAAAGGCGAACAAATTTCACAGAAAAGCAATATTCACCCTTTTTCACCATTCATGGGAGATGACGGGTTAATACACGTAGGGGGTAGGTCACGACAATCAAATATAGATGGGAGGTTGAAGCATCCGATATTGTTACCGGATAAAAATAACTTAACCAGGTTAATAATTAGAAACGAACATGCTAAGCAATTGCATGCTGGACCTCAATCTACATTGGTTTTGGCCAATAAATGGTAAAAAAGAGGTGAAAAACGTTATATCCAGATGTATTGTATGTTTTCGTTGTAAGCCCCGTCCATTACAACAAGGTATGGGTGATTTACCAGCAGATAGGATAATACCTAATCGACCCTTCTTAATTTGTGGTGCTGATTTTGCGGGACCCTTTTACATTAAAGATGGTAAGCTGCGCAATAGGTCTCTAATCAAGGCTTACATGTGTATCTTTATTTGCTTCGCCACAAAGCTTGTCATATTGAAGTAGTAAGTAATTTATCAAAGCATGTTTTCTTAAATTCACTTTATTGCCCAACGCGGACTTTGTGAGAAAATTTACTCCGACAACGGCAAAAATTATGTCGGTGCCTCTAACTATATCAAATAAATTCACGATTTTCTAAGGGATGAAACCAATAAAGATGCGATAGCTGATTTTTGTAGAGACAATAGTTTGACTTGTAAATTTATTCCGGCCTCGTCTCCTCATCAAGGTGGAATTTGGTAGGCGGCAGTAAAATCCGCGATATACCTTGCTACTCGTATCGTAGGAAAGAACCATTTGACTTTTGAAGAACTAAGTACAGTGTTTGCTCAGATCGAGTCTGTCCTCAATTCTCGTCCTCTTACTGAAATCTCTTCTGACCCAAATGATCTTTCCCCACTCACTCCCGGTCATTTCCTGATCGGCTCGTCCCTCAACGCACTTCCGGAAGCAGGTTCAACAGGCGTAGTTGATAACCGCCTTCTCAAGTACGAGCTTTTCAAGAAGCTAATCCAGCATTTCTGGACTAGGTGGTCCAAAGAATATCTATCTACCTTAGAAGCGTTCCAAATGGTTAACGTCAGTACCTTATATCAAGATAGATACACTTGTCATCCTCAAAGAGGAAGATACAGCTCCACTACTGTGGCGCTTGGCCGCATAACTGATGTTCATCCTGGAAAGGACAACCAAGTACGAGTGGTTAGTGTTAGAGCGACTAGTGGCATTCTAAAACGTTCAGTGCAAAAAATTTGTCCTTTACCTATTGACAATTGAACAGTGTTAAATTTTATTTTTTATTGATAAGTATTCTGTTGCCATTTACTAACAGTGTTATGTTTGATCAGTTAATTATCTTTACCAAGTTTTTGTATCTCGATAGCTCATTTAAAAGCCAAGCCTTTCAAGACCGGCGGCTTATGTTCCGTTTTACGGAATGTACACATTTTGAATATATATTTAATGTTTAGCGCCTAATGTAACGCCTCTGACCCGGCTCATCAATTTTAACCTCTAAGCTAAATGCAACGGGCATTCATACTCGAGCCGCGGTCATGAAAGGATCATGTTAACTTATATAATAAAGTATTTTACATTCCACTTTACTAGTGTTTAATTAATCGTTTTTTTAACAAAATACCCGTTCGATGGGAACGTCTATCAGGATTTAGAGGTGAGCGATCTAACGTTACGCAAATATACTCAGCAGAGAGTTTGAGAAAGAGGATATTCCCAGAATGCGAATGGCACAATGGAGGCACAACTGGAGCACTGGAGCACAACTGGAGGCGATAAATAGTTTCAAAGCTATATCCCTTCGTGTTACGACGCGCGGTTTAGGAATCGGTGTATCACAAATTTTCATGTAACACGCCGGTTAACGGAGATATTTACGAACTTTATAGTGTAAGCTCAGCTTTATTTGAGGCTGAAATGATTATAGCGCAACGCGATGTTCACGCTGTTCAGTTGCATGCGGACTGTTTTTATTCATTTGAATGCAATGAACAGATAATTAATAGAATAAAATCCGTTACTATGATACCAGATCAGATAACGAGTGTTATAAGTACAAAGGGACAGATAAAAGTTGGTGATTTTAAGTATGTACCCAGATTAGGCAAAACACAAATGTCACGCGGCAACAGATTCATACCACAGGCGAAACAAATAACCCTATCGAATTTAACAAACTGTACCTGCTTTGGCAGATTAACGCAACCCCAGGATAGTATCGCAAAAGGTTTCACAGGAACAACTCAATTCCTGGAGCTCAGTGGCGAGATACGCCAAACACGCCGATACTAATTAGTCCTGATGAGATTATTATACTACTACATCCTTACGGGATGATATTGATGCGATGGCTGACAAGTTGAGTTTCTTGAGCCGGAAATGGCCTAAATATTTCTTGAAAGT
>CAJUYI010003501.1:0-22995 GCA_910591695.1 Galerucella pusilla | reverse complement strand
GTAAAAGTTGAATTTTTGGGATGCAATTCGGATCTCGCCGTTGCTACCTACCGTCCTAAAACTGGGTTTTACTAATCGCATTACAATAAAGAGAAGAGTTTGTCAAATAAATATACAGTGAGTTTGAAATAAATTCGCAATATTAGTAATATCAATCGCGTTCTATAAGAAATGTCTATTTCCCCGAATAGGAATGGAATTTGTTATATTGTATAAAAAATAGTTCAAGTCATTACCCTTGCTTACAAAATAGGACACACCAGAGAAGTCGACCGTTTTTTGGCCTGTAAATGCAAATTAACATACCTATTACTCCAGCTCTTAAATATACTTACAGACCGTAATTTTCTTTTAGATAAAAAAATTTTCAACATGGTGAGACAAAGACATCGTACTTTAAAATCCGCAAAAAAAAAAGAAAGTTCTTTCAATTGTCCCTGCTATATAATTATTCTCCAATATTGTAGTAACGCGTTAAAAAGATGGAAAATGCAACATTCCTCGGTTATTAGCAATAACCCAATACCACCCGAAATTGACGAAGCTCCCACAGAAATAGAAGATTCAAATTCAAATAGTGAATTTGCATCAGATATAAATGCGATTCCTGTGGATTTAATAGGTCGCAGGATCGTGGACATAAACTATTTTTGGGGACAAATGAAAAAAATTAGCCATAAACCCTTTTTTGACTGCAAAATACAAAACTGTGATATTATTGGTGAAAAGAGGAATGGTTTACAGTCAATGCTAAAAATTAGGTGTAACCTTTGCAGCGTAGTGAGTTCAGTAAGAACCTCAGAGCCAGAAATATCAGATATGAATAAGTCTACAGTTTTAGGTTAGTAACATCACAGCTATTCGATATTAAGGAAATATTATTTTGTTAATTTTTTTTAGGAAGTATTTCGATCGGTACTGGGTATTCACAAATATCCGAATTGCTCACAATTATGGGATTGCCGCCGATGACATCAAAGTTATTTTTAACCACACAAAGGATACTTCAAGATGATGTTAATAAAACTTTGATAAATCAATTAAAATTAGCAGGTGAGGAAGAGAAGAAACTTGCAATTGAGAAAGGCAATGTTGATGTAAATGGCATTCCTTTAGTAACAGTTATAGCGGATGGAGCTTGATCAAAAAGATCTTACAAGACGAACTACAATGCTTTATCTGGAGTAGCTGTTATTATTGGTGAGGCAATCAAAAAAGTGCTATTTCTGAATTTTGCTTAATTTGTACCCGAAATTAAACGTAGGGAATTACAAAAGATCACTTTTGCGCCAAAAATTGGGCTGGATCTTCAACCTCTATTTAATCGGCTATAATAGTGGAAGGATTTAAAAATAGCTTAGCAATGCATGGAGTGAAATATTCTAAATTAATAGGTGATGGCGACAGCAGCATTACCAAAAAATTATTTCAAGTGAAGCCATACGGAACTTTGTTAGTAGAGAAAGTGGAATGTGTAAACCATTTATTGCGTAATATGTGCAACAAATTGAAGGAAATATCCAAACAGTGAGAAGTAATTCCCTTCTGAAGAGTGTACCAGTCTTCCTCAGGAAAAAATTGGAAAACAATATTTTGAAATTCAGAATAGCAATAAAAAAAATCGGCTGAATTCAGGAGCAAACAGGACACGTCCTTTTTAGCTAAAATAGAAGGATTTAAGAAAGATGTAGTGAACACTACAAAACACATTTTCGGCGAACACAAGAATTGTGAAGATTATTTTTGTAAAAAAAAGGACACTGAAAATTTTCTTCCCATTATGCAGGATTGTGGAATTTTTCAAGACATTAGCTGCTCACTCCAAAGAGTTATATCTTGTAGTTCTTCCTTTCTACTCGATAAAAACAATAATCCCGCAGAGCAATTCAATGCAATTGTGAATAAGTTTGTAGGAGGGAAAAGGGTAAGTGATTAATTTGGTATCTGTTTTTTTCATAACGCAAAGCCACCTTAGAAAATTTTTAAGCATTGTAACTTTATCCGTCGTTTTGTTAACTATAAATTCGAATTATATCTCACTCCTATAGGGAAGGCTAACATTTTTTTGCCTTTTTTATATACTACATTATTTTTGTAAAGTACTGTTATATTTCAGATAAATTTTTCGGGTCAGAAATCCTATCAAATGAGGTGTGAAGCAGCGGCCATTTCTTATAATTGTAGAGAAAACTACATTGTGGAAATCCTAAAAGGTGGAGGTCTGGAAGCCAACAATGTTGTTGACAATTTTGTCAAAAAGAAGGGATTAAAGAGGAAAAGAGAACTGATATATTATGAAAAAAAAAACTAAACGAATTAATAAAAAATTGAAAACATCTGGAGCAGATGAGGACTATGGAGCTGTAGAAGAAGTTTTAACTGTAGAAGAAGCGGAAAGTAGAAAGAATAAAATAGAAATTTCCCTGAAAAAGAATTCAGAAGAAATAAAAAATATAGAGCGTACTACTAGAGGACAAAGCACCAATCACAAGTGGCTAGAGGAGAGGATGTGCAGGTTAACTGCTTCTATCTTCGGTCAAATTTGTAAAAGGAGAACGGCGAACCCGTGTGCATTGGCCAAAAGATTGTTCAACGACCCCTTCACAGGAAATAAAACACTAAATACGGATTAGATCATGAACCAGTAGCTATTGAAACATTCCAAAAAATAACAAATTTGAAAGTTGAGAATTGTGGATTGTTCGTTGGACATGATGATGAGTTCTTCCTGGGTGTTAGTCCTGATGGAACTATAGGTAATAATTCTATAATAGAAGTAAAATGTCCCGCAGTTCTGCAACACATAAGCGTTGAAGAGGGAATTTCCAACAAAAAAATAAAGTACCTCCAAGTAGATGAAAATGGTGAGATCACATTAAAACAAAATCATAACTACTGTTATCAAATCCAAGGGCAACTCCACATAACTCAACGAGAATTTTGTTATTTTTTGGTTTGGAGTCCAATAAATGTTCATATTCAGAAAATCGAAAGAGATTATAATTTCTGGGAGAAAAAAATGAAAATTCAACTAAAGAAATTTTTTCATACCTTTTACATGCCAGAAATGATAAAACGCCCTACTTAATAGGTGGGTATAGTCGACGTAATCCTTTTTGTATCCCATTCGATTTTTTTTGGAAAGCGAATTACTACAATTATCACTTTCATCACCATTATTTAAATTTTCGTCGTTGTTACACACAATAATTTGGACCGAGCTCGACATTTCCTAAGGACGCCGCATTGTAAATATTTAATTTTTAACTAAAAATATAATTGCTAAATATGTATTCTTTCCCTCAAAACTACACTACGCACTTTCTTGATGTAACACTACCGACTAAAGTGTAAACATCGGCTGTAAAATAGCCCTTCCCAAATATAGTTATAGTTCAATCAAAGAAGAAAAAAATAATAAATTATTTGAAATGAGACTAGATATATAAAGTAGTGTTAATTGTCTGGTATCGAGTGATTTAATTTATAACCTACCTTTTTTTACACCCTCTATATTGGATTGAGGCAACTGTACTCTTATGTTGTAGCATTACATTTTATGTTAATTAACCTCCGAATTCCGTAATCAACCACCACTCTAATACATGTCAGAGGCATAATTACGACCACTAATGCTAAAACCAGTAACCTACTCAAAGATCGTATTTCTATACCAAATGATATACAAAAATCACGTATAAAAGTATTTTGCAAAGAATATATTGAAAATTGCCAATGTTTACCTAATTGTCTATAAATATTTCAATTCATTTTACATTTTTCCGAAAAAAGCGAGTATCATTGTATCATTTATTTTTTTTATATTCTAGTAAACTTGGTTATCTATGTATTTATATATTTAAAATTTTCATAATATGCTGTTTTTGTATTTGTGCTTATGAATAAAAAAACTATTACAACTCAATCATATTTTCTACTTTTATTTTCTATTTTATTTAGTCATAATTGACTTTTAAATTACAAGTTAATAAATGAGAAGTGGGCACTTAAACAATATTATTATGATTTTCAATTTGAACACATTATAACAATAATGGCTACTATTTTTTCATAATAATATGAATATACCGTAAACAATTTAATAATAAAATAGTCACTTAGCCTCCGTACTACTGGACGAACTAGTGTCGCTTGCGAAATATCCATTTAACATTATTTCTGAAAATGAAAATGTTATCGCCTACTCGTCTAACCCATCTGGAATAAGTTGTCCATCTTAGCAATCAAGACGTATGAGCGACGTTCGATATCTCTATTGATGTGGTCTACTGAATAGTACATAACGCGTTCTACATTGTATTTTATAAAAATTCAAACAAGTTTTGTTAAAGGTAATTTCGACAATAAATGGAAGATTACAGTTGGCTAATTGCTTTACATAAATCTTCGCTTTAAACTTATATTTTGCACAGAGTGTACTGACTGACTCTCGCCTTGTTTAACGCTTGGATTTTAATCAGAGTCTGTCCTCCTCCAAATTTCGAAGCTTTCCAATCTTACGCGGGTATATCAGAGCGCATTGGCTCTTAAGGGCGGTGTGAATAGGAATTAACTTAATATTTCCTGTGTTTTCTTGTACTGGATTTTATCCATATAAATTTTGAATAATATTAAGGATGATATAGAACAGATCTAAAAATACTTTTAAAAGTTTTTAACGTTGCACGTTTAATTTTTGACACATTATTGGCGGTTTTTTCTCGTCTTGTCAGTTGTCGTCGTAGAGAGAAAGAAGAATGGTCTTTTTCGTTGAAGGTAAGATAGCTCTTCTTCTTTTTTATAGATTGTTGGCCGGACTAGCAAACATGCACCCCCCCACTGAAAAGGCATACGGCTTTTAAGAAGGTTCCTCAATCGGGAGAACACAGATCTTGATAGCAGGTCGTTGATACTCCCGTCACTTGTCTTTAAAGTCACGGTTCTCACGATGTTGTCCACACCTGGGAAATTCTTTATGATTCGGCCTATTCTCCATTTCAGGGGTGGCAAATCATCATCCTTCACCAAAACTAAAACGCCTGGCTTCAATTTTGTTTGAGACGGTTGGATCCATTTATTTCGGGTTTGCAATTGATTGATATAATCTTTCTTCCATCTTGGCCAAAAGGTTTGAGACATCTTCTGTAAAAGCTGGAACTGCTTTAAGCGATTATCCGCTATTCGGGTGTAGTTTGAATCAGGAACAGCTGTAAGAGCTTCTCCAATCAAAAAGTGTGCTGGGGTAAGTTGAGAAGAATCATTAGGATCGTCTGAAAGGGCATAAAGGGGTCTGGAGTTGAGGATTGATTCTAGTTGAGTTTTTTTTCCCCTTCGGAGCCGTCCTTTCGCCGGTACCACCTCAGCCTCCTGGGCTTATTGTGGATTTCCAGTTGAGTTAATAATGTTAAGAATTGCTCGTATGTTAGTGGAATATCTCCAATTACGCGATTAAGATGATGTAAAAGTTTTTAAGACTGTTTTCATTTTGTGAATCAGTATTATTTCCAGAAAAACCTTTTGTGTGGCTCACCCAGATAGCAAAAAATATTTTCTAAATATTTTTAAAAAATTGTTTGTTAAATATTTGTAGCGACAGATTTTTAAATATTAAACAAATATCTCTTTTAAATATTATATAAATATTTGTTATAAATATTTATGAAATATTTGTTTCGAACATTTATTAAATATTTGTTATAAACATTTATTGAATATTTGCTATAAATATTTATTAAATATTTGTTATAAATATTTATTAAATATTTGTTATAAATATTTCAATAATTATGTATATGATTGACTAGTTAGAATTCTTTGGGATCCTGCAAAACCATTCCCCTAGAAAATGAAAAACTTTGTTATTTTATAAAGATTTTATTTATTTTCAAAATTCTTCCTGATGCTGTATTTCCCTAAAAAAGAAAACACATTGCTATTAATTATTATTATAGGCGAGAAAATTAATAGTCTTCATAGTTGGGTAGTTTTAAGAAAATCCTACATAGAAAATACAATTAAACATTTTGATAAATGAAAATACACTTTACCTGTTCGTTGCAGTCTGCTTATTTATACTTAATCGCAGTAGCTAAAAACAACGACACAGATTTTTTTATTGACTCGTCAGTCACAGAACTGTGTCTTTTTCGAACTGCAGCTGAAAAAGAAAAAAAATTCTTCTGTAATTATTATTTTCGTATTAAACTGTGACAAACGTATTCAAGCATTTCTCATTTTCGGCAGTGCAGCTTTCTGTCTTAAAGATAGAAACTACTGGAAATTATATTACTAACAAAACCATACTCACCAACAACAGCTTCATAAATCTTCATGAAGCGAAACGGGATTTTTTTCTTTTTGCCTTGGCCGCTGTAGAGTACAGATAAATCTCTGGCGAATATCTTTTGCATTGCCATGTATACACTTTTGTGTGGATTGTGTCCTCTGGCTAGGTATAGAAACATTGCCTGGAAATAAAACCATACTTTATCACTGCAGGAGCCTACGTTTATCATTTTTTGTTAATTACAGAACCATAATAAGTTAACAATATTTTAAATCTTTAATACCGACTTATTTTCTCCTTGATCTTACAATGAAAACAAAAAAAAAAGAATTACATAACCTCTTCCATAATATCTCTGATTATGAAAGAATATTACCTCAGAAATGATGGCAGTTGAGTTAAATAGTAAAGCACAGTTTTAAACTTGTCACTGACACAAAATTGAACAAATAAAGTACTACTTCGCCCAATATAAAAAGACAAAACACTGAAAAAATGGGACCCTTCCAAAAGTTTCTACAAACCGAACTAGCGACATATGTCAATAAGACCGTTATAGAAAATCTTACTAAGTTGAGACGTTCAAGAAACGTAGTGTTGCCGACATCTTCAGATATGTCAAAATTAATTAATCATGTACGTCCTACTAGGGATCAGTTGCAAAAGGAGCTTCAAAAAAAGTCTTTTCCGAAGTATGGAAGAAATTGGCAAGCTATACCTTGGTAGGAGTCATGACGTATAACGGTAGACGACCCGGTGAGATAGAGAGGCTGTTGTTATCCGATTTACAAGAATCATCCCAGTCTCACAATGAATCCTCCGAATTACTTTTTAACACAAATAATATCAAGTACTCTAGATGTGTTTCGAGAGGTAAACTAGGGTGGAACGTTCCAGTGATATTGAGCGTAGAAGAAGTTAATAGCATTAAGTGCATACTAGACCTTCGAGAGCTGGCTAGCGTTGATGTTGATAACCCCTAAGTGTTTGGTTTGCCAAGCAAAAAAAACCTTTTAAATTTTCAAAAGCTGGCCTTTTATTGAAAGAATTTTCCCGGTGGCTGATGGCAAAGTTAGGCTTATTAAGACAAAAACAAAGACTGGAATTTTCACCAGGCCTATTAGGAAGGTCTGCTCCTTAGCTATTTAGAAAGGAGCGATGCTGTATATATTAGATAGGTAAGTAATTATTCATATTGTTAAACTGAGTACCTTTATTATAATTTAATAACTAAGCACAGTTAGATATTATTGTTCATTAAGGGGTAATTTATAGTTAATTATTGTGAGTAAGATTAATAGCACATTTAATGGATCTACGTCGAATGGGTTTGCCCAATCCTTTATTGTTGGCATCCAGTTTTCAAACCAGTGTTTTGCAGCCCCTAATAAAAAACGTCCAACTCTTACCAATACTTGCAAGTCTGACCATTCAAATTCTCTTATTTTTTCCACATGTATGATCCAAGCATTTGAGTTATCTAAATCTGATCGGGAAAATGGTGAATCCACCTGCTCCGGGACTGTACTGCTGCGTTTCACGTTTCTTAACATTTCTGCCAATAATTCTTCCATCATGCACTTGTTTTCTTGCTACACCCTTGTGTGAAACGTGAACATTAACCCACTTCTGATTTAAGATAAAATGAAATATTTTTGTCAGAATGATTATCAATTACTATTACTATTAACAATTATTGATAAAAACAATAATGATGACAAATAAAAAAGCGACACTCTTGCGGCTAGGAACACATATCGGTTCTAAGTGCCGCCTCGATTTCTTTTCCCGTCCCCGGATCGTCAAGTTCGTGTGTATTCAAGCATCGCTCAGGCAGTGGCGGCGTCTTGTATATTGCACGAATCTAACAATTTAATTTATCTGCTACTTCTTGTTCAAGAAACTTCAATATTTTAAAATAATTTGTGTTATATTCTCCCTCTTTTATTGGGTAATATCCCAAAGGATAGTTTGCCCAATTAGTGTTATCTTTGTTATCTTCTACTACCGAATATTTTTCAATTTTGTTTTTGTAAGATTCTAAATAATGGGTTTGGACTTCTAATTGATTTAGTTCTGTAATTATCGGTTGAAGATCATAATAGTGAATTAACTTGTAATCATAATCTTTTATTTTTGTTTTTCCTAATTTTTATTGGAATTAATCCTGGGATATTTTTTAAGTCCTCCATTTTTACTTTTTCCAGTGAGCTGAAGACTCCAGGTAAACTGAAAAGATAAATTTGAGTTAGTCGTTGAAGGTGAACGTACTATTACGGGGACGTCTTAAATTGTCCATTGGCACTTTTTCTTGTGATTCTGTTGAAACCGTGTTGTCTTTAGCCTTAACTTCTTGAATATTGTAGGCTTGTGAAATTTGTTGGCATGTTTCTAACGTTTGGGATTTTTAACGTAAACTTTCTGATTTTGTGTAAAAATACATTGATGGCTTATTTGCAATAGGACGTAACCCTGAGATATCAAATTTTACAGGAGGAACAAAAAACTGCATAATTATACAAAATTCAATTAATTTTTGTAAACTATTTTTTTTCTTTCCTATTTAATTATCAAATGTGATTTGTAACAAAACAAAACAATTTTTGAATTATTTTCATTGTTTTTGTGGGATACGACCTATTCTCTTTCTAAATTAGTATTTTTTTGAGGCTTACGTCATAATAGCACCAGATTGTTCTATTACTTTCTATTATTACAATTTATTACAAAATCAATGTTTATTAATAATAATTAATTGTCGTAATGTGGTAAAGAATCATAAAAAATATGTGTCTTGTGGAAGAAATGGTTTAAGCTGTTGGAGGTGTTGCCATTTTGGAAATTTTATTTTTAATCTTTCTTTGAATAACCGTTTAGTGGTAAAATTGCTTTTATTACATTCTTTGGCTCTTTGGTCTAGTTCTTTATAATCATCATCAAAACTTAGCTTGTAAAAATTTTTTCCCTCAGGGCTATACTTTATAGCTCTTAAGTTGCGATACTGTGGGCTCATTGGTCCTTTTTCCTGGTCGAATGAGTTGTAGACAAAAGTTGTTTTGTCGTCAAAATCCAAAAATTGGTCATGATACATTGGGCAAACATCTAAAGGGAAGGGTTTTTTACGTGCTTCCAGAATGATACTAATGTATTCGCTGGGAAGGTGAATCAGTCTTTGTTTTAATCTGCGTTCAATCAGCGCATGTATGGAATCACACTCCATTTGGGTGTGACCCTTTTCTTAATACTTTTGTTCAATTTCGACATTATGTTTCACTGAAAAATGTAACAGAGCATTCGAAAGTACGTTGCTTCTATTTTGGTGCCCACAACCATCAGAATAGAGAATAATTTTTCGTTTTTCAAGTAAACATTTGTTTCCTAAATGTTTAATTATGCAAGTGACAAAAACCGAGGCACTCAGATCACCTTCAGTTTCATCCCATAAGTAGTTGGAGCATTGATGTGTAGCCAAATTGAATATTGTAAAGTTATGGATCTGAAGTTTACAGCTTCAGTATCCATCGTGAAAGTATAATTTAATTTTTTTAAAGCATCTTCTTTATCCTTACTTTTTTCGTCTCTTGTTCTGTCTTTATTCACAATATGAATTCTATATTGTTCCTCCGAAATCTGATTAATTTTAAAAGAAATGCACGTATCGCATTCGTCTTTTCTCGGATTGAATATTGATAATTTCATATCGTCAAACATGTTGTTAAAGGGAAAAATTGTGTACGGCTGCACGTTGTCTTGTTGGCATTTTTCTTTGTAACACGCATAAAGTTGTGCTTTAGATCCAAAACGTTGTTTGAGCTACACTTTATGCAATAATGAGAAGGCTGCCGAGGTAAGCTTTCAAAATTTTTTTTCAAATGGTCTGTTCTTATTGTGCTTTGATGAATTATGTTGTTATTTTCAGTTTTGTGTGTAGTTTCTACCATTCCCAGTTGGCTTTTTTTAACCCAGGTGTGCACCATCTTTTCTTTCAATCCCAGGGTTCCTAGGAACATTTTTTGCAAACAACAAATTTCCCGTCATCTTTCTTTAAGTGATAGACAAATGAGCCCCATCTTCTCGAAGGATTCTTGCTATAACTTCGTTGTTTCTCAGCGAAGTCAACTAAGCTGCATACGTAAACCTTTTTTTCCTCCCACGATAGTTGCCAAGATTTGGTAAATAGTGTTTCCATTTGTTTTTTTTTTAAGAATTGCAGTGTCTCTTATTGGATTTTAAATATTCTTTTGAAGTACAATCCAACCACTGAGATCTGGCTGGACGCTGATGGTTCTGACTTACTTCCCCATCTCTAGTCCTGTTATACCCAAGGTAAGTTTCACCTTTCATTCTTTTTATTTTACTTTCGTTTCTTTCCCAGCTATCCGGGTTTGCTTTTCTACGTTTTTTCTTCACACCAGCTGGCGTAGCATTGTCATCAATTTCGTCTCTTAATTGCGTAAGTTCTTCAACACCCTGTTCTTCTACATTTTGAACATTTTCTTCATCATAATCCTCTTGCAAACTTTCTTCATTTCCACTTCCAGATTCTGGCAAGTAATCGGGGTCACTGGCAATTTCAAAGTCACTTGAAGGCAATATTGTCTGGTCGTAGTCATCTAAAGTATTTACGTTTATAGATGGTACATTTTTATCGGTAGAAATAGATTCGGGTAACACTTTATTCAAGTCAGATTCAGCTTCATTGTTGTAGGTGGTATCATCATTTTGTATTGTTTGCAGTTCAGCATAATAACTCCCATCTTCAAAAAACAACCATGCATCAACAATTTATTCTAAATTATCTACATAAGATGAAGATTGTTTTTCAGAAGCGTCTGATAGAACTGCAGTGAGAGCTAATTTGACCAAACGTTAACCACGTTCTCCAGCAAACATATTCTGTAAAAATAAGAAGTTTTTAACATTGCAACATTGTAGTAGGTAGGGATGTATATCAAATGGAGCATCAGACACTTGTTGTTACTTAATTAACAGTACAAAACAATTACAATACTGTTTATAATGACCAATACAACAAACAACTTTAAAAAATAATACTTAAGACATTGCCTGTACTTCTGCTTTTCCAAAATAAACTTATAAAACACCAATTCAAATAGAAAAATACACGCTGCGACTTGTTATGTTGCATTCTACCATGTAAACAGTGTGGGTTACGTCTGATTGCAGTTAAAAATAATTCAAGAACGATACGTCCTATTACTTTTTGTATAATACTGTTCGATATAATTTTTGTAGGCTCACGAGATATTGCAAGCATGCGCAGTATAAGAATAGGCATCTATTAAAACAAAAAACCGAATTTTTACAAAATTGTGGGTAACGTCTTGCAGATAAACCATCGACATGGGTAGTCTCGATTTTTATTTACTCTATCTGTACGTTTTTCTTTTTCCTTGATAAGATTTTCATTTATTTTTTTATAAAGCAATTTAGTACGTTCTCTATGGTTTTCTATGTAATCATTCATAAGAATTTCATCGATTTCCAAATTATAGGATTAATATTTATTGATTATATCTATGGGCTTCATATTAAATAACAAATTTTGTTGTAAAGTGTATCGAATGATTGTATGCAAGAATGGCATAGTTCATTTTCGTAGTGATAGGCGTTTTAGGAAAACCTCTGAGTCATATTTCATTCACATTCCCCGTTAAACCCGATTAGAGTATCTCGATGAAGGTGGTGGGAGGCAACTTCGTCATAATGACGTCAACATTAACCATTTCTGAAATCCCATTTCTTTCACTTACGTTTACCCACTGCAGTGAGAATATAACCTAACATTTATTTTTAATCCGAGAGAAAAAAGATTTGTTGTTTGTAATTCTAATTATTGTTCATGTATATAAAAATGAAATATAAAAAAATTAAGTTGTGTGCAACCATGTTGTTGATGGATGATCTGAACCCTGTTTTGTTAGGACCTAGAGACTTATTATTGCATTTGGTAAAAGAGAACCATGGAAGTATTGCCACAATAACTGCCGTAAGAGGTATCAGGTTTCTCATTCCAGAAATCCTTCTTTCTTTGAATCCTTGATAGATTATTACCTAGAATCAGATTTCTATCACATGTTTCGAATGAGGAGAAACACTGTACAACAACTGTGTCAAGAAATTGCTCCTTTCTTAGAAAAGCTGAATCAACAGTATACAGAATTATCCCCAATTTCTTGGATCCATTCTGAAAATGGAGAAAAAATATATTTGTTAGCCCGTCAAAGATGAGAGGTCCCAATTGATGGCAAAGTTTATGAAGAAAAATGGATTTCCTGGTGTGAGAGGTGCTATCGATGGTACTCATATTAAATGTAAAGTCCCAAAAAACAACAGGATTCCTATTGTGATCGTAAATTTAGTGTCGTTACATACTATAAGAAAAACACCCGGCCCGGGTCTTTAACGGTTCGAGTGTTTTTCGTATAAATCGTACCAGGGCATTTAAACATGTTAGTCTTTTCACACTATACAAGAAACGGAGTAACGCCCGGGCCGAGACCGAATACCTATCGGATCCCTGCTGCTTCGTCCGAGTCTCGGACCGGGCATTTCACCGTACCGAGACTAAAGTGGGGCATTGGGGTAAATATATCACTACACACTGTTCCTGTAGTACTCGAACGCAGTGTTCCGAGAGCAAGAGGGTTGTACTACACTATGACGTCCGAACGGGAAATTGACATAGACGTGCTAATAAGTTTGGTAGAAGATTTTCCTGTAATTTGGAACAAAAGTTCGGAGGAATATAAAGACAGGAATAAAACAAGAGATGCTTGGAGAGAGATCTGCATCAAACTGGATGGAAACTTCGACCAATTAGATGCCGTGGAGCGCAAAGAATTTGGTGAGTACATTTGGCTATATTATATTATTATTTTGTTTTATATGTCCACTACAAGTTATTGAAGCTCATATAAGATTTATAAATTTTATTATTATTGTGAAATAAGTATCTATAGTAATATTATGCAATTTATTAATCTAAATTTTTGAGTTTTGCCACGACACAGAGCCTTCATCTGTTACAAAATAGTCAGCTAAAACGTTTCGTATGCCAGTCCCAGCTTTTTGACCATGACTGATTTGATGTGTAGGTATATCATGAAAACCATCGGTTGAAACGGTGTCCTCAAAGTTATAACCGTCCTTTTCCCTTACAAAATTGTGAAGGACGACACATGCTTTAACAATATTAACCGCTAAGTCTGTATGGACATTAAGAGGACGATGAAAAATTCTCCACTTATTTGCCAGTATTCCGAATGTGCATTCCACATACCTTCTTGCTCGACAGAGGCGGTAGTTGAAATTTTTTTTTTTATAATTTAAGTCTTTCCCTGCAAATGGTCTAAGTAAATGAGTACTCAAGGCGAAACCTTCATCTCCGATAAAAAAGTAAGGTATGTCTGGATTTAATGAACCATAGAGGGGCCTAGGATTTGGTAACTGTAGTTTTTGAGTCTGAATGTTTTTCCACAAAGAACTTTCTTTAAAAAGAGTTGAGTCACATTCACTTCCGTATGCACCAACGTCAACATAAATAAATCGATAGTTGCTATCAGCAACAGCCATCAGCACTACCGAAAAATAGCTTTTATAATTAAAGAACATGGACCCACTACCAATTGGTTTAATCATTCGGATATGCTTGCCGTCAACGGCTCCTATACAATGTGGAAAATTTGCTCTTTCTTCAAAACCTTCGGCTACATTTTGTAATAGTTCGCTATTAAGTTTAGGCAAAAATTCGTCGGTTAACTTTAACCAAATAATATTACAAACTTCTCGCACAATGTTCGCTATTGTAGATATTCCCATTCGATAACTGTAATGTAGATCTGTGAAATAACATCCACTACCGAGGTACCTGAAAAAGAAAGTAGGTAACTGTAATTGATCATAGTTTTAGTAGGAAAATGGCCCTTGGTGAAATTTTCTAAATTATTGATATGTTCACACACACACACGATATGCGAATTGTTAATCTTTAAAATGGACAATTTTGTT
Source organism: Galerucella pusilla (assembly GCA_910591695.1). Classification (NCBI taxonomy): domain Eukaryota; kingdom Metazoa; phylum Arthropoda; class Insecta; order Coleoptera; family Chrysomelidae; genus Galerucella; species Galerucella pusilla. Next base: position 8,678 of record CAJUYI010003501.1, on the reverse strand, counting down.
GGAATTTTTATTTTCAAACTGATAATTACAACATATCAAAAATTTATAAAATTTCATCAAGGGTCATTTTCCTACTAAAAAGCGCGGGGTCCTTTGACTTGTTCACTATGTTCACCTTGAAGTCACACAAATTTTACACGATTCTCTTATTGCAGGTACATTGGTTTTGAAACGTTGGACAAATATTCGAGACCAATGGATGAAGTGGAAAAAGAGGGTAAACGACGTAAAAAAATCAGGAACAGGAGCATCAAAAATAAGAAAGTATATTTATTCTGAACAATTAAAGTTTCTGGAGAAAATTCCGACCCACAGACCAACAGAATCTAATATTCCAAATGAAGGCGAAGAACAACACGAAAGTGAAAACGATTCACAACAAAATACGAACCAAGCTACTGGCACCCCTGCAACAGAAGTAGCACCAGAAAAAACAACTACCAAACGTCGTGATGGTGCTCACAGAGTAACCCAAGGTGCAAACAAAAAGCGTAGAATGGACGAGTTTGAATTGCGAATGCTGAAAAGCTTGGAGTCAGATCAGCCGCAAGACCGGCACTTACTCTTTTTTAAAGGCGTCCTACCTTCTATTCAAGGTTTCAATGACTCCCAAACTATTGACTTTCAGATGGGAATTTTACAGTTGGTAAAAAACATTAAATCGGGAAATCCTCATCTGCCGGCTGTCAACCAACAAACGCCTCTCTACAGAACTACGCTACACAATCCATATCCTCCAGCGCACCCTCTACCTCAGCAACATTTTATACCTGGGACACAAGACAACAGTCAAGCTACGGCTTTTAATAATATACAGACACAGTCCAATATGTGAACTGCAGCAACAACACATTACCAAGAAGAGTATACTCGTCAAACGTCAACACCTCTTTCAACAGAAGCAGGTACACCCTCCTCACTTTCTTCATTCTTGGATATGGATTTTTAATACAGTTGTTGTTATTAACTCAATAATAAAGCTTATTTTTTAGTAATAATTAATGAAACTTCCCAACTTACCTTAATGTTACTGCCAACATTTCTATTGGTGGAATACAATTTCTTAAGTGGGTATTTTCTTTCTGGATATGAGGTTCTAGGTACTTTAGTAGTTCATCAAAAGTAGAAATAGACATTCGAAAGTAATTGAAAAATTTCACATTATCTTCCCTTAGCTGGGAAAATAGTGTCTGAAATGTACCAACAATATACCGTTGTGCAACTATTGGATGAACCCAAACAGTTCTCAATTTTTTTGTTTTGCGACGATGTCTTAATAAAGAAATAATAATCATTTTCTTACGTCTGTCCATTAAAGAACACTGAATACTGCACTGATACTGAAAATGATGTGGTGAGGTCTCCGGATCGAGAGAAATCGGATAAACAGGTATGCGGTGTGTAAAATTCATACGAAAAACACTCGGACCGTTAAAGACCCGGGCCGGGTGTTTTTCTTATAGTATGTAACGACACTTAATCATTCAATCACAATCAAAGGCATTTGTGAATATAATGAGATATTCACTCATATGATGCAAGGGTAAATATTGAATATTTTAATTGATGGATTCTGTATCCATAATTAATGACATCGGTATTTCTTGAAGATTCAATTGAGACACAAAAATATAGTCTGTTATATAACATGAAAATATTACTCATGATTGAAATTATAATTATTAAATTTCAGATTTTCAAGGAGTCTGGCTTTGGACGGAATATTGATAACTTTGGTCCCCAGTACTATTTTGATTAAGGAGACCATATTTTAGGAGATTTGGCATATGCATTGGAAACCTACCTACTTACCTCTTACAAGGACAATGGTCATCTTTCAGATGTCCAAAGAAATTTCAATCAGAAGATAAGTCACTATTGAACATTCATTTGGAAGACTTAAGGGGAGATTCAGGATATTAAAATATATTGATGTAAATAGTGTGGAAAGAGCTGTGAAAATTATATCTGTTTGTTGCATTCTACATGATTTATGTATCAAAGCAAATGATTTATGCAATGATTTGGAAATCAATGCAGTTGGGTTCCCAAGAATACATTCATTTGTTGAATTGGATGTCCGGGCCAATGCAAAGAGAGATGCCATAGCACAGTTTTCAAGGCAATATTGACAAAGAATTGCAAAAACTATTGATTTCTAAAGATTAAGTCTTCTCACATATCACATATACAAGCGTTGGAAACTGGATGAGAAATGTCTCCTCTCTAAAAGTAATAAAAAATATAACAAACATAAATAAAAAACTCAGCTCAAATGAGATCAGGTAAAAATGTCAACAGGTACAAATGACAACAAGAAATCCATCTTACAAATCAGCTTCAAAAGTTAAGATTCTGAAGATGAAGAACGTTCCGCTTTCTTGTTTTATTGCAACTTGCTTATAAAAAAATAAACCACTTAAAATCAAGTTCAAAAATAATTTAAGAAAAAATTAATTAGTTTTTCTTATATACTCTAACTGCCAAGACACACTACCAATTCCACTGAGGTAATTCTTCATGTATTCCCTAAAATTAAAGGCTTCTCTGGTGTGATTTCTAGTACCAAAAAGTAAGTTTGTTTGGCCCATGATCAAATTATTAGGCACCTCCCTTCTCCATTGACCAGGAACAAATATACCACTGGTTTCATGGTCTACAAATAGTCCATTGCAATATATTTGTGCATCTCCCTTTTGCTGCTTGATAAAATTATGTAAGCAGGTTGTTCCTTTGATAATTACATCGACAGTGTCAGGATCAGCATTGATGACTTTATGATAAATTCTATTTCTAGCCACCATAATACCAAATCTCTATAGTCCTCTTCGCTCGAGATAGTCTAAAATAAATTATCTATTTTTAAATTTACCCAATTTATTTAATAGCTTACACCAACCTATAGTTAAATATTAATTCATCTTCAGGCACTATTTCCCCTTTTTTCTTGCTAAATGGTCTGAGCAAATTTATTTGGAGGGGAAAAGCCTCATCACCAATAAAACCTTTCATTGATATCTGGCAATTCTTGATTATCAGGAATATTCAATAATCCATTTTGAAGCAACTGTCCAAATTGGGAATTCTTCAAAACACCTCCATCGCTCTGAGCCCCATATGCTCCAATATCCTCATACGTAAGAAAGTACTGGGCATCACAAACAGCTAACAATATGATGCTGTAATACTTTTTGTAATTAAAAAACAAACTACCAGAATGGGAAGTGGCTTGAATCTGGATATGTTTCCCATCAATACTCCCAAGGCAGTTTGGTAACTGCCACAGCTTATTAAAATCACGGGATATTTGAAGCCACTGATCCTTATTTGGCAACTGCAACAATTTTGGGGAAAGAACTTGCCATATTACAAAACAAGCTTCAAATATTATATGACAAATTGTTGAGGGGGCTATCCTAAAACCATAAGCCAAACTTGGATAGGAATCCCCTGTTGCAAGGAATCTTAATGTGACCATAAGCCTTGCTGATGGTTGTATTGCTTCTCTGGGTGACTGTTTTACTAAAAAGGGTGCACATAAAGAAAGAAGTTTTTCAAAACTAGCAGAACTCATCCTCGTAAAGTTAAAGAAAAGTTCTGGGCTATTTATTCTTAACTCGCGTATTAAATTGTCAGAAAATCCTTGCTGCTTTCGTCGCAAATAAATCTCTCTCACCCAGCACCTTCTAGTACACTTTTCTTGTGACTATTTAGTTTTAACAACGCCAAAATCAGAGCAGAACTTCCAAGAAGCACTATTTTCTTATTAGTGACCATTTCGTTTAATTACACAGGTAGGTAAATAACATACAAATTTTAATTACTGGACAAATATAAACCACGGACATAACCTATAAATTTCTTCAATGAAAATGATAAATTATCAAATGTCAAACTGGGCTTGGACGAAGTGAATGTAATTGCAGCTCAAGTGTCTTACCTGATCTCCACAGGAAATGCCTGTCAGTCAATTGTCTCGATCTTTGTCATTTTTCTTGCCTAATTAGCTTGACACTGGAAGCATGTGCTTTTATTGATCTCAAGTTGAGGATTTATGCTAATAGGATTATAAGATCTATAATTTCTACATTGACCAGTAGTTGGTAATTTTTTGTAAAAGGATTCGATTGTGGATCTTGCCAATAGTGACTACTACGAGGCCGAACCATCATCAACAGGTAGGTGCTCAAATAACATATCGAAATCATGTACATACTATTCTACATTGCGGGTTATGGTTGTAGACATAGTTCACTACTAGATATTTCTATTTTAGGGCTCTAATCTACCATACTCTACTCTTCACTTTTTGTGTTTTATGGGAAAACTGAGCATGTGCTTTGATTTTGCTTGATATCTGTATGCCACCCAGAGATTTGGTTTGCGATAATTCTGTGGTAAGAAGCCACAACTTGATAAGTCTACTTTTTATCAAAATTAAGGTATCAATACCACTGTGTTCGTCTCGTCGAGATCTACAAGATGGTATAACTTGATAATTCGAATTCCTAATTATAACGGTCATAGAAGGGATGCCCAAACCTGATATGTTTAAAGTGGATATTACAGACGAGGTAAAAACTTGATAAGTTGACATAACAATGTATGCCTCTAATTAAATGGTTTCAAAAAAGATGTCAACACTTGATAAGTCGATTTATCTAATTCTTCCACTTTCAAAAACAGCTAATTTTCATAGATTTTAAAAAAGACATAACTTGATATGTTGACATATCAAATTGTACCTTCCTTAAAAATATCCTCTATTCTGTAATTATATCAATGCGGAATCTGTTATGTGAACATATCAAGTTTTCGCGTCTGAGAAAAGATGACTGCACTACAGTGATGTCAAGCTGTGTTATCAAGCTTTGTCATATTATTCATTATTATCGAATTTAAAATAGGTGCTGTTGTTTAGCAGTTCTGTTGAGAAAAAAGTGTGTTTTATGTACCAACAATGACTTATTTTTGTACTAACTATAATAAAATTTGTGTAACTCGAAGTGAATTGTTGGTACATTCCGGAAAATGTGGAGGTACTACAGTGCGGTACAAGGTCTTTGGTTAAAAGTGAGGTTAGTGTTACTAAAAATGATTGTACCTTTGACAAAAAAAATGCCACATAATACATTGATGTTTAAACCTTAAACTAGTATCCTGAACTCAACATATGAACCCCAGGTAAATATTATAATACATATTATTAACGTGGACCTAATGTCGTTAAAACTGATAGTAGGTCTACGTAAAACTAATGGTTGTACGTTGTTGTAGGACTCTTTCGAAGAAGATTCCCATGACTCAGATGCAGACCCACAATGGACTCCTTAAAGACCACTCCAGGAAACGAAAACTATTTAGTCTAGTGCCAGTAAAGGGGAAAAAGACAAGATCGGAAAGTGATACTGAAGGTTATTCTTTTTATTGTGTATATGATGATTTATTTTAAAGATTACAGATTTCACACTTTTTTTTAGTTTGAGTAGGGAATTTTAAAGATTGAAGAACTTGAAGATTTGGATGGATGTACCTGTTGTACACCTCCGTGAAAAAAAATTAAGATCTTAATAGTATTGTTTGTTTTTCAGGTGAGGTTATTTTAAAGCGTTTTCATCTCTTTTAACTAGGAATAACGTTTTAGTTAATCGCAATCAGAAAAAGCCAGTCGAGTGGCTAAAAATAAAATGGCTAAGATACACTAAGAATTTTGGAGTCATTCACTTTAAATATGATCTGAATCCATTTTCTCCATTTCGAACCCTAAACCTTATTCGCGACAGAAAAGGCCGCAAAACCTCTGCTACTAATCTTGAAGTTGGTAACTCATATGGGGGTACCATTGGGATAAATCCTTTGAAAAAGAAGGACCTGTTATCAATACTAAGTTTAATAGATGCAGAGTTCCACAACTTCTACAAAAAGCTCCCAGCAACATCAGCAGCTCAGGAGTTCTATGAGTTGAGCGATACGCAGGAAGACTCCGAGTCTGAACACTAGTTTTTTTTGTATTTTGTTTAATAAAGAAATATTAATTTCATAACATGTTGAATTTTTTTCCTTGGGTACCTATATTGATATCAAAACTTAAAGATGTAAATATTTTCACAAAAATAACATGTTTTGGGATATCTTTAGTTCTGTTTTCGATTTGCCAATTAAAAAAATATACCGGAGTAAAAGATGGTAAAACCTGTTATGTTCAAAAACCTTAAATAACTCCGATATTTTGATATATTTCACTTTCATACTTAAAACTCCCAATATTTGGTGTTGAAGCTCTACAAAAAGTATTAACTGTATAATGTATGTTGAAGTATAGATTTGCCTCCGACAGTTTATCTTAAAATGGCTCTCCTGTAAAGTTACCGAAAGTCGACATATCAAGTTATGGCTTCTTTCCACAGAATTATGAAGTACCATTTACTAGAATTTACTGTTTGGACCCATTTACTCACCAGGAAGGATCTTCGACTATCCTGTATTGGTACACTCCACCTCTGAGCTGTTTTCTGGCTTTGGAGCCTCATTTGTTTCTCACAGTAACACCATAAACAAGGTAGGATCCATCTTTTTGTTATATATACAAGAGGCTTACCGTGGTAAACAGACTCTCTGTATGACGGAGTTAAGTTAACATACCCGAATTAAACCAAAGTGTGTCTATACATAGTGTTTGGAACATTTTTTATACAATTAATACCATTTATATACAATAAATAACTTGTAAACCAAAAGTATAATATACTCTTGGGCGATAACGTACCGTAATAATAATCATTTTAATAGGAGTAGGTAGTATTAATTTCATTTTGTTCATTAGTTTTACTTTATTTTTATCCATTAATTTACAATCATGAATCATATCATGTGAAAACATAAATTATAAATATCTTGTTTATTGTATATTGTATGACACTTGACTTGACATTGACAGTCCCGGCTTATAGATCTATGGTCGCGCACGAATATCCTCACTCTTTATTGTGCTTATAAGTAGGCTTATGTACCTTTACTCTTTTCTACTTTGTGTACCAGCTCCGTCTGTGACGAATATAATTAATAATAAGTAGTATTAGTTACCAACCAGCCTGGTATTAATTTTTTCTTAGAATAAATACCACCCATTACCCTCCTCCACGACTAGAGCTTATGGTTGATTGCTTGAAGCTCACAAGCTCAACGTTCGAAAACAAACCTTACCCCGTTCCTGAAGGAATGGGACGGAACAAAAGTGGCGCCCAACGTGTCAGGGTTTTAGTTGGTAACCAAGGCTCCTTTTAGGAATTGAACATTCCGTTGTTGTTTTTAATTTGCACTTGTGATTCAACACAAGTGGAGCTACGATTAAGAGGAGATGACACAGTCGACCATCTTATAATAGGAAATTGGTATCAGATGAGTGACATTGTGATGTTAGCAATATGGCGTCGACGGCAGAGCCAGACTATTTAAATTTTCAATCAATAAAAATATATTCACTGGTGAAATTATTCTTCACTTATGTATAGCAGCAGTAGCGGCTTTTTGAATTTTTGATTAGAGGTGGTTTTCTTCGTTAAAGTGCACATTATCGTCTTTTTAACAAGATGAAATTGATAATTTAGAAACACTGTATTTTGTTGGCTGCCAAGAACCTCTTTTCACAAATTTCAACCACGTATAACTTATTGAAGGAGTTCTAAGAAATCTACAAATATTAAATATAATATGAAGTTGAATAAAACTTATTGGAGCACTAAGAAATATATTCCAGTACAGTCCTGTTCGGATTGTTTATCAACCTATGATATGCTGTTCTCTACTTGTACAACTTCGTGAAGCACAAGGATCCATTATTGTTCAATTATTAAAATAGAAAAAAACGACACTAACAAAAAGAAAATCCAAAAATACCCAATTCACATCCACAAAACAATACTAATGTCAAGTTGACAGAGAAGTGGTAGTAAAATGGCGAAACCGACACCACTTTTATGACAGGCGTAGCGACTCCTCTTAATACTAGCTCCATGGTTGAATCAGATAGTTTTGGTTGGAGAAAAAAAAATCATTTAGTTTAGTTTTATTATTAAAGATACTCTGCTATAATACTACACGACAGTGCTGGTAACACATTTTCGATCAAGTTAGGTGGGTAACTGGTAACTGGTAAGCAAAATAAAAATGAATTTCTGTGGTTTTGAAATTATTGAAATAAAAATAATTGGTGATTTTATTCTATCAGTTAAAAATTTGAGGAAAGAAAAAAAAATCTTTGCGTTCATTTGGGTATTTCAATAACACCAGATTAATTGATTACATTTGCTATTAGATGAATAGATATATAAAATTTTATAGAGAGTTGATATTAGTCGTTTGGTATATTTTGAAAAGGTGGATACTTTTGTTGTATAGACATAGATTGGTTATATTCTTGATCTTTCTTTAGGTTGTAGTATTTGGAGCCAGTTGTTTGGTTTTGCCGTGGTGCCTTATTCTTGGTTTTGTTTTTTAGTTTGTCTCCCTTTTTTTGGAAGGGGCGGGTTTGGGCTTTTATTGTTAACGGACTAGATTGAGGTAAATTTTCATTGACAATGGAGGTAAATAGGTTATTGGGTGATGAAATTATTTACGAAATGATGGTCAGAGATCTTCCAGTTCAACGCTAAGTAGTAGATAATAGAGGTGCACTTAGG